>WOXC01002412.1:0-244006 GCA_011680675.1 Gymnobelideus leadbeateri | reverse complement strand
CCTCCCAGAATTGTTGTGAAGATCAAATGAGATAATATTTGTAAAGCCCTTACTTGGAACAGTGCCTGGCTCATAGTAGGCACTTAATGATTGTTTCCTTCCTATCAAATAAAATAGGTACTAATAATAGAATTTACTCCATAGGGTGGTGGCAAAAATTAACTAAGATAATCTATGTAAAGTGGTTTGCAAACCTAAAGGCACTATGTAAATGCTAGATGATAAAATATAATATATTTTGCCAACCTTTACATGTAACCTAAGTCTGTGATTATTCCAGATGTGGGATCCACTTGTGCATAGGCACATGGGTGGGGTGAGAATCTGAGTGTGATGCATAGAGAACAGCTGATGACCTATCTGACTAGAATGAAGAGTTCTAAGAAGGTGATAAATAAGGGATGACATTGAAAAGGTAACTGGCAACCTCATTGTAGAGGGCCTTAAATAGAAAGGTGAGGATTTTGTATTTTATACTAAAGACAATAGAAAAGTACTTATGATTTCTGAGTGTGTATGTTTGTGAGGGCATAAGAGGAAGTAACATGGTGCTGTTTGTGTTTTAAGAATATCAGTTTGGGATCTATGTAAAAAAAACAAGTGAGACAGTGGAGAGACAGGAAGCAGGGAGACAACTTAAAAGACTAGTGTAATAGTCCAGGTGTGAGGTAACAAATGAGAGCTTGAACTGGGGTAAATGTAGTATGAGTAGAGAAAATGGACTGATAAGAGAGGTGCTATTGATATAGAATTGAAAAAAATTGGAAAGTAGTTGGATGTGGAGACAGGGTGTTAGGGAAGAGTTAAGAATGACTCCAAGGTAGCAAACATGGGTGATAAGAAGGAACATAGTATATCCTTACAGTAATAGGGAAATGTGGAAGAAGGATGGGCTTGGAAAGAAACCTAAGGAGCTTTCTTGAGGATATGTGTTTGAGAGGCCTACAGGAAACCTATGTTGAAACATCAAGTAAACTTAATGTAGAACTGGAGTTTAGAAGAAAGATTAGGGTTGGGGTATAAATTTGAGATTCATTTGCAAATTCGATGGGAAAATTAAACCAATTGGCACTGATGAGATTATCGAAGGAAAAAGTAAAGAGTAAGAAGCCTAGAGAAAAGGTTGGTAGATTCCTACATTGCATGGGCAAGAATAGGGGATGGATGATCAAGCAAAAGACACTGAAAAGGAAAGGTCAGAGGAGAACGCAGAACAATTTCCTGGAACCCAAGGAAGGAGAATGTGTTCAGGAGAAGGGAATGGATGATTGTCAAAAACTACAGAGATTTCAAGTAGAATGAGGACTGAGAAAAGGCCATTGAATTTAGTAGTTAAAAGATGTTTGGTAACCTTGGAGGGAGTGAACGCAGAAAAACTGAGGGGTCCAAAGCCCATAATATAAATAATCCATTCTAGTAGTTTGGATGTGTAAGAGAGAAGAGCTATTAGTTAAGGGAATGTCAAGCTTAAGAGAGGAGTGTTCTTGTTGTTGTTTGTTTTTAAAGGATGGAGGATAACAGGGAATGTGAATCTTGATGAAGGAGCCAGTAGATATGGAGAGATCACAGAGAGAAAGAGAAAGAATGAGAGGGAAAGTTGGAAGAAGAGATGGAGAGGATGAGGTTAAAAGCACAAGTAGAGGAGTTAACATTGGCAATAGAAAGACCCAGTATATTCATCAGATAACAGAGAAAAGTAGGAGAGAATAGGGAATGACTGATAGGAGCTTTGAGGTCCGAAAGGAGGAAGAAGAGTGAGCTTATGAAAGAAGGTCTTTATTGTCTTAATGGAGTGGGAGGTAAGTGAACGAGAAGAGAAGCAATTAATTGGGAAAATATTTGTAGTATTGTTTTTAGTTTGCTATGCATGATATAAGGTGAACTGATCTTATTCAAATACATAAGAATAAGGCATGTTCCCTAATATACAAGTGGTAAAAGGATATGAACAGGCAATTTTCAAAAGAAGAAATATTAATTATTAAGAGCAATATTAAAGACTGTCCTAAATTACTGATAAGAGAAGTGCAAATTAAAATAACTCTGAGGCTTCTCCTCACACTCATCACATTGGCAAAGATGATTAAGTCAGAAAGAACAAAGTTTGGAGAAGCTCTAAGGGGATAGGCACATGAATGGAGAAATGGCACATTGATTCAAGAATTCTGAAAAATAATTTGTTAACTAAGTCTAAAAATCTTCAATAATTATATATGTGCATTTATACACATGCAAATATTTATATCACTGTGTATACATAATTATATCACTATATGTATATAATAATATACACATATATGCATATATACATTTGTATATTTATATATATCCATCCATACAAATGTGTGTGTGTGTGTGTGTGTGTTTGGTTGGAGCAAACAACTGGAAACAAAGCTGGTACTGACATATTGGGGGAATAGTAGAACAAGGAAAACTATAATATAAAAATACTAAGAAACATTTCATCATAAGAAAAAAACAATATGGACAATTCAGAGAAACCAGGGAAGATTTCAGTGAACTGATGCAGAATGAAATAAGAAGAGGCAAGGAGAAAAACTCACACAGTTGCTCCAATAATAATAGCCGAAATTTAAAGTACTTTAAGATTTGCAAAGCACTTAATAAATATTATCTCCACTGATCTTCACAACAAACCTAGTAGGCAGGTGATATTATTATCCCCATTTTGCCAATGAGGAAACAGACTAATAGAGGTTGTTACTGGTCCAAGGACTCATACCTAGTAAGTGTCTAAGGTCAAATTTGAACCAAGGTTTAACTAGTCAGAGGTCCTTTATTCAATCTACTATACCTTCTGGCAGCATCTAATGTAAAAGAAAAAAAAAACTTTAAAAGATTTCAGACGGGGGCGGCTAGGTGGCACAGTGAGTAGAGTGTCGGCCCTGGAGTCAGAAGGACCTGAGTTCGGATCCGGCCTCAGACACTTAATGCACACACAAACAAAAACCTAGCCGTGTGACCTTGGGCAAGTTACTTAACCCCAATTGCCCTCCAAAAAAAAAAATCGCAAAAAAAAAAAAAAAGATTTCAGACGTCTGACCATTGGAGTTATCAACTGTGACTTTAGAAAACTAAAATTGAAACATGCTTCCTGCCTCTTGGCAGAGATGTGGTAGACTGGAGGTGTAGGATGAGACATATTTTCAGACATGGCTCATTTCTTTTGCTTAATTATGCTTATTAAAAAAAAGAGTTGCATTGCTTAGGTCTTTGTGGGGAAGGGGGCAGGGATTAGTGAACTCGATATGAATTAATAGAGATTCAAAACAAAAAAAGAAAAAGAATCAAATCAATAAAAAATACAAAGAATAAAGCAAACATTTCAAAAGGGGACATGAATAAACTGGGAGAAAAGTTACAACCCTGTCAAGTTTAACATATATTAAAAATACCTTTATATTCAATGTCTTTTTTCTCATTATATTAGAATGTTTATGTGTGTTAGAGTCTGTTGAGTCCCTGATAAACAAGAAAAATGCATGATTTTTTAAAGAACTAAGTAGGAGGGAAAGTCCTCCATTGACTTTCCCTCCTACTTAGTTCTTTAAGAGTAAAGGGTTAAGAGTAAAGTGGTAGGGTTGGTGACTGACTGGCTAGATGGAGAAAAAAAGGAGAAGAGGAAGGGAGGGGTAAGACAGGACCCACATCTAGAAGGGCTATATAGTCTGTATAGTTAGAAAAAAACAAAGCATGGGGTTACTATATAATTCAGACACTGGTTTCCATAAAGCACCCATGAAAATTCTTCTCCTTACTTTATAGGCACAGCTCATTCTCCAATAGTTCCATGGATCTCTGTTATCTGGTGCATTCTGTAACCCATTCATGCTTTCTCATCCTATGGGATTCTTGTTTAGGTCTTTCCATCAATCACCCACAGAGCATATAACCAAGATGCTGGAGGTCTTTCCCTAGGTCTTTTAATATTGTGTTCAATAAAGGGGCTATCTATCTGTTATCCCTTGATCTCACTACATGACTAGTCCACCTTTTCCCTTCATACCTGTCCTTTCATACACTCCATCCCCCTCCATAGCCAAAAAGGAAAAGAAGCCAAAAAGAAAAATGCCTCCCAACTATCTGGTGATGGACCTCTCTAAGGATAATAATTCCAGCAACAACAACAACAACAAAAAAAAAACCCAACTAGTGTTTATAAAGTTCTTTAAGGTTTGCAAAACAAACAAACAATTATCTCTTTGTATTCACAATAACCCAAAGGTCAGGTTCTATTATTGTCCCCATTTTACTAATGGGGAAATGGAGATAGAGGCTAAGTAACTTGTCCAGGGTCACTCAGCTAAATGTTTGAGTTAGGATTTGAACTCACATCTTCCTGACTCTAGGCCCACCTCTGTATCCACTGGAATAACTAGTGGCCTAAAATGTAGATAGGTTAGTCCTTGAATTGCACCCAACTATTCCACAGCCTCTTTCAGCTTTGTGCAAAAGGTAACACTTGACTAGAAAAATCATTGCCAATCCAAAAATATCTCCAGGCTTCTTTGAAGCATCAATGCCTACATGTGGATACATATACATTCACATAGGAAGTACTAAATACGTTATTGTACAATCAGTAGCCAAATGCCCTCTAAATTATGCCACTTCTTCCCTCAAAACCCTACTAAAAATTCTTTGGAAAGATTTCTTTGACTAACCACACCCCACTTTACTTGTTCCATATGCATCAGTATTTCCTCAGCACTTAAGCACTATAGTTCCATTTAGTTCTATTAGTGAACACTTATTTACATGTTTTGTTATTTTTATGGTCATGTATATTTTTCATATCTGTTTATTATTTCTCCCATTAGATTATAAGTTACTTGTAGGCAGAGACTCTTTGTAAAATAAGTTTAATTGATGCTTTTTGCTTTTTCATTAACGGTGATTTCTGGAAATACCCGCCCTCAAAATTGAACTCTCCCTTGTAAAAGAGAAGAGGAAGAAAAAAAAACAGTTAAGCAAAAACCCCTAACGTAGTGGCTGTGCCTGACAATGCATACAGCTCTCTTGAGCAGTGTCTCCTGTGTTTCCATAAAATATTTAATGAAGTGTTCAGCTGAACGTGAATTCTCAACAGGCCACACATCTATCTATCTATCTGTCTATCTATCAATCTACCTATCTATATGTAGATATGTGTATATAAACACATATATTATTATTCAAAATAAACTTTTGCAAAGTTTTGTTTAAGCTTTTGAGGATTTCTAGTTTGCATATTCTTTAACAGAAAATTATATTGTTAATCTTGAATTTTAAGATGGGTGTTTGCTATTATAATAAGAATCAAGAATACAGAATTTGGAGTGACAAGACCCGGGTACCAAGCTTAGCCCTGCTCTTTACTCCCTGAGTGACTTTACTCAGTTGTACATTCTCTTTGGGCCTCATGTATGAAATAAGATGTTTGTAGTAGTAGATAGTCTAAGGTCCTTCCCTGCTCTAAATCCAATAATTCCTGAGATTTTTTGATTATCCATGCTTTGGAGTGATTAGAATGGAGAGCATCACTAAAACAGAACAGAAATCCCTAATAGTTTCAAGTTCTTCCCCCATGAAAATTTTGATCAGAAAATCAGTAACTTTGGATTTTAGCAACTTTCATTGCTTCTTTTTGTAGCCCTTTGTTGGAGTATTCATGAAGAATGAATTATGAAAGAGACAAAAAACAAAGGACAAAGAACCTGGATAAGAAAGGAAAGAAGTCTACTGTGTGTTATGGAGCAAACTCAAGGTAGCATGTGCTCTCTCTCTCTCTCTCTGTCTCTTTCTTTCCCTCTATCTCTCTCTGTCTCTGTCTCTGTCTCTCTGTCTCTCTGTCTCTCTGTCTCTCTCTCTCTCTCTCTCTCTCTTTCTTTCTCTCTCTTTCCGCTTCTCTCTTTCATTTTTTTCCCCTCTCTCTCCAGTGAGGTGGTACAGTGGGCCTCAAGTCACAAAGTCCTAAATTAAAATCTAGCCTCAGAAACCAGTTGTATGATCCTGGGCAAATCACTTAACCTCTGTCTCAGTTTTCTTACCTGTAAAATGGAGATAATAATAACTCCTACCTTGCAGGATTGGCACCAAATGAGATAATATTTGTAAAGCATTTAGGACAATTTCTGTTATATAGTAGGTCTACTATGTGCCAGGAACTGTGCAAAGTACTTATTATTATATTATGATATATTATGTTATGTTACATTACATTACATCATATCATATCATATCATGTAACATATATTTAAATGCTTATTCAACCCCCACCTCGTAAAAGAAAAAAAAATTGGGGTGGCTAAGTGGAGCAGTGAATAGAGCACTGGCCCTGGAGTCAGGAGGACCTGAGTTCAAATCTTATCTCAGACACTTAACATTTATTAGGCATGTGACCTTGGGCAAGTCACTTAACCCCAATTGCCCTTCCAAAAAAAATAGTCTAAACATTTTTCTTCCTTTGACATGAGATAACAAAGTTTTTGTTAGCTGGGCATGATGATGCAGACTTTCGTGAACTCAGGAATTCTGAGTTGCCATAGGATTCATGCTGATTGGGTATCCTACACTAAGCTCAGCACCAATGTAGTGTGTTGCCAAGGAGGGGTTGGGATGAATGTGCGTGTGGAGGTGGGAGACCAGGCTGCATTAGAAGGTATAAACTAACAGAGGTCATTTATAGAATAGATAAAAATTCCTGTAGTGCTAAATATGATCATTTGGGGGAGTGGGATATTATGTTAACAATACCTTTCTAGAAAGCTTTTAAAATCCCTAACTTCCAAAGGAAAATAACTGAAATGAAAGCATGACCAAGGAATAAATTCCCGGAAAATTTTCTGTGAATGGGATTAAAAATAGAAATTTGAAAGGAAAATATATTTTTCTCATTAACTATCCAAGTAGCAGAAATTTTTCTAATTTTTCTTTACAAAAGGATCACATCCTCAAGAGAGAGGCAGTAGAAAGAATGCTAAATTTGGAGTCAGAGGAGCTGAGTTCAAAAGTTGTTGCTGTTCAGTAATTTTTCAGTAATGTTGGACTCTTTGTGACCTCATTTGGGATTTTTTTGGTCAAGATGCTGGAATGGTTTGTCATTTCCTTCTCCAGAACATTTTATAGATAAGGAAACTGAGACAAACAGGGTCACACAGCTAATAAGTGTCTGAAGCCAGATTTGAGCCCAAGATGAGTCTTCTTGACTTCAGGTCCAGCACTCCATTGACTATGCTACTGAAATCCTGACTCTCACACTTATTATGTGGGTGACCTAGGGTAAAACATTTGACATCACTGTGCCTTAGTTTTCTGTGTGTGTGTGTGTGTGTTGTATTTCATCTCTAAAATGAGGGGACTCAACTAAATGACTTTCTAAGGTGCCATTTATATTTTTATTGTTTTTTTCTAGGGGGGAGGGCAGGACAATTGGGGTGAAGTGACTTGTCCAAGGTCACACAGCTACTAAGTGTCAAGTGTCTGAGACGACATTTGAACTCAGATCCTCCTGACTCCAGGACCAGTGCTCTATTCACTGCACCACCTAGCTGTCCTCCCATATGTATATACATATATATGTATATACATATGTATATACACATATATGTATATATATATGTATATATATATGTGTGTATTTTTTTAAAAGCAATTGGGGTTAAGTAACTTGCTCAAGGTTACACGGCTAGTCATTATTTATGTGTGGGTGCTCATTTTCTGAGGCCAGTTTCGATCCCGGGTCATCCCAACTCCTAGGCTGGTGCTCTTACTCACTGTGCCACCTAGCCGCCCCTATATTTTTTAAAAATGACTATAACTAGATGACTTCTCAGATGCCTTCTAACACTAAATTTATATTCCCTTCATATCCTAAAAATAACATGTCTAAAATTTGTGACCTATCTTTCTAAACCATGCCTCTAGAGTGATACAAACTTTGGAATTCCAAAGAGAGCACTGGAATTCAAAACTTGTTCACTGGAATTTAAGAAGTCATGCTATGAAAACAAATTAAAAAAAAAAACTTTGATAATTTAAACAATAAGACCAACAGCTAAATTTGCAGGAGTTTTGAATCACTACCCCATTCAGGAAATATCAATGGGCTTGATTGATGCTAATCGTGTTATATTTTCTGTGTAGATTAAAAAAATGATATATTTTTAAATGTCCTGCCTCCATCTGAATGTTGAATTTATAAATTATGAGTATGTCATTATCTATAACTTGATTTAAGTGATCAGAGCATCAGATATCTTCTTGGTCCATTGGCAGAAATTATACTTGACAGAGGAGATTAGTTATGGCTGAAGAAAGATCTAACTTTAACTAGAACTTTTATCCAAACAGACCAACTTCCATTCCAATATTCAGGTGCATTCTTTAATATAAACTGTTTTTTCTGACCTGTAAGACTATCTAAGTAACTAGAATTTCAAAAAATGCTCTTTAAAAAGGGCTTTCCTAAGCATTATTAGTAGTTACCACAGAACTGAAAGTTTAACTCAAACTTTAGGAAACTTTATGGCCAAATTCTTCAGGCAGTTTTAAGTCCATTTGTCTCAGACAGAGCCAAATCACCACCTTAGTCCTTTCCTGTCGCTTTGAAAAAGACTTTCCAAGCCACGTAGGGTTAATTTCAAGTGCACCTCACCACTAGGCCTGGCTCTTATTTATCTCCAATGAGCCCAACATGGTGATAACCAGAGCAATATTGAGCCGGATGTGATATTTCTGCTGTCAAAAACCATGAAGTTTTTTTTTTCTTTTTTTAACCTCTCCATTTAAGATCCCAAACTACCGCAATGGGCCTATGGGCGTCTCAGAAGCTACTATATTGCGCAATGTACTATCACCGAATGTCATATTAGAGCTATACTGCCAATCGCATCCAATATGTAATCTGGCATGAAGAAAAGTTAACTGAATTAGTGGCCAATTGGGACACTTTGTGACCTACTCTTTAGGAACCAAGTCCTCTGAACTTTTCCATTATCCTTCGCCTTCATACTTTAATAGGGACCAAATCTCCATTAACAATTGAACGGCAACAATAAGTGCCATCAGGAAAAGGAAATTCAATTTTAGTGGGGGATGACAGCCTTACCTTTTCGCGCTTAATTGGCCGTATTGTCTCCAAAAGTTAATTGGTTACTTAGTCCAGGTAGTTAGTAAAATGTTTAGCTGCGTCAAAAAGCTCAGGCTCCCACTGTTAATGGGGCATGAAATGGAATGTTTGATACTGCAAATAAAATCAGTGATATTCAAGGATGTTATGGTAGGTAATGCGTTGAAACTGCCATTTAATGGGTCCTGGAAGATTAGGGTAGTGTCAGCCGGAACCGCCCGGTCTCTCTTCTGACATTGTTAGTTGCCTCTTCATTTACTTAACGGCTGTCTGCACTGATTACATAGGCATAAAACTCCCTACAAAAAAACAACAGAGACACGCTCTATTAGCAGTCCAATTAGAACTATTTGCATATTACAGTTCATTTCTGCTTAAGTGAATCCCTAATACAACTTTAGGAAAAAAAAATTCTATTGTGTCATTTGAAAGAAAGAGAAAGGAAGCGCCTAAAAGGTGATCTCTTTTTCCTCTCATTCCTTTGCTCTGCTTTTTCCTCCTCTCCCTATTCCTTTTTTCTCCCTTCTTCCTCAGTTTTTTTTTTTTTATATCCTATAGGGTACAAATCTATGTAACTATTAAATGGAGATGAAATTAAAAAGTTTGAGACTGAGGAAATCCTTTCAGTGTTTTTACAGATGATGACTAATTCCATCAAAACTCAAAGTAATGTCATATCTCTTCTGTGCTGATTTGATAAAAGCTTATGATTTTGAAAATTAATATTTCATTTTTAAAAATATTTTGGATCATATCCTGCCTTGTATTTTCTCACAATGCCAATAATATGTGTAACAATGGCCTTGTGAGGAAAACATTTTATGTTGCCTAATTTATCTAAACCAATTGCAAATAGAAATAATGCAGTTCTCTGCCTGTGGTTGCCTAAAGGTTATAATGACATCAAAAAAAAAAAAAGGATTTGTACTGTATACATCACAAAAAGTACCATGGAAATCAAAGTTCTGATTTAAACAAAACAAAATTTAAACTGATTCATTGTCAATAGATTACAAAGTAATTATTGGGTCATCATAAAGTAAAAAAGATTGGGTAGAGCTTAGAAGAATATTTCTGGTTTTTCTCAGCATTTTCTAATAATAACATCATAGTATTTATAAAAGACTTTTGTGGAAAAGTATTAAAATCTTATATTTCATCATCTTTATTCTCTTTTTTTTTTGGTTTAAATCCTCTAATTTTATAGGATAGGTCATTATTTTTTTATTACCAAAAATATGAGTAGAGAGCAATTTGCTTTCTTAATGCAATGCTTTAAGAATTTATGGATTATTTTTAGATATACAGTTTAAAATGAATATACCCAGAAGTTCTGAAGAAACTCACTTCATTCTATGTTCTTAGGTAAAAATGACTAATCCTTGAGATTTGTAGTATGCTCACCATGTGTGAGAATCTTTGGTAGAGTTAATTGACTGAAGATAGTTTACTGAAAGGGGAAATGTGGAAATGGGACATGTTGATGATCAAGAGGGAGTGAATGAAAAGAATGGTAGAATTGGAATAAGTACAGGACACCAGGGTATCAGGAGAGTTTTAGTGCTTTAGGCTTAGAGGCAGTCTACTAGCTAAAAAATAGTATAAACATGAAGCCATAAAATTTCAGTTCGCAGTAGAGGGGAATCCTTCTTGTCCTAGTGCTAGTTTTTTCAACTTCTTATTTGAAGATCTCATTTTAAAGCAGTCAGCAAATTGTTTATATAACAAAATACTGCTAGAGCAATAATCAACAGAAATCATGTTTCCCTCTACCATTTAGTCTGCAAAGAGATGGCTGGATGTTAATTTCTTGGAACACTCCTGGATTAACCATGTTTTGAAGCCACTGAATTTTAGGTAGCCTAAAAATACACACACACACACACACACACACACACACACACACACACACACACACTTTTCATCCTCTAATTAAACACCACTGGAAGTTCTTGAATCTAGAAGCTGTTGAAGTATATGTTCTTTGGGTAATTATTATTTGTGAAATTGTAGCTCACCTGGCTGACATATCTGCTTTAAACAAAATCCTGTTTTCTCCCTTAGATCAATGTTACTGAATTTCCTAAAGTCCATATCCTCTTTGAAACACCAGGCCTCACAACCAATGAAAATTCTTCCATCTGCCTACTGATTGGTCCTCTCACCTCAAACAGTCCCCAAGATGACATGTTTGGCTGGAAGAAACAGAGGCATTTGATTGGTGCCTGGATTAGAGGTACCTAGATGAGCCCAGGGGAGATCTTTGATGTTCAAATGCTAATGTAAATACCGACAGAGTTATTTCCAAAGCTCATGCAGTTCAATTCCTTTTTTACATGCAGACCTAATTTCACAGGTCAGCCAACCCACCTCCACTATTATCTGGATTTACCGATTAATAGAGGATTTTAGTAGTTGGCTGTGACAAATAGAGGAACAGGGATGGGGATTAAAAGGAGGGAAGAAAAACTGTGCTAAAAATATGAGCAGCCTCCTACCTGGTCTTCTTTGATTTCTTTTCTTCTTCTATTTATTTTTATTTAATTTCACCATTTGAACAATTAAAGAAAAGAAAGACACGGAAAGCAAACAAACAAAAAGCAAAGCAGCCAGTCCTCCATGTGGAAGGCAATATTCTCTATCTGTCATTTTCCATTCTTTTCACCACATGAGAGGAGACACAGTGTGAAATGTGTGGTGCTGGCTGCAATAGGTATTGTTTTTATGCCCTGTTGGGTCCTTTGTATCTTTCCTCCTGCTTTTATCTCACACTCATTAACACAGCCACTAGATGAGCGCTGTCAGAAGCAGCACTCTGACACTCCAAGCCTATTGCTTGATCGCAGTAGCCCTGCCAGAGGTGGTTACAAAGCCAAAGCTGGGGAGGGAAGCAGCATCAAGACACGCACTTTTGCCCCTGAAAGCAGTCTTTGCACCCTGCCAGGAAAACGGCTCTCTGGAAAAGCACTGCCTGCTAGTAAAATGGACTAAATCAGTAAACAGTGATTAAGGTTCTGGCACCACTTTCTGTTGTCACCAACTCAGATGTGATGCTTTCCTTACCTCCAAAAATAAATAAATAAAGGAGTTGTTTTAAAAATTAAATACAGTCCAACTCAGACACCCAATGGGGTGGGGAATGAAAGCATATTCCTTGAAGGTGAGTTGTATTCCTTGACTGAACAATAAAAATGAAATCTTAAAAATATCCCTTCCCCCCTCCATTTTGGGATGTGCATTGAGAATTGCCTTTCTGAATAAAACATCAAGCACAGGATGTAAGGAATAGCCTATTCTCTGCTGCTTCCCCTTCTTATTTGTCTGATTCACAAATATGCATAACAAAACACAAATCAAAGCAATGTGGAGGAGAAATCACAGGTAGTATAACAAGTCTGAATGTGTGCTGTTTGATAGAAACATATCACTTCACTAAATCGGTTGTTTTAGTCAAAAGAATAAGCATATGTTTAAACAAAATCATTATTCTCCCTTCTTTTAAAAATATTGTTTCAATGCTACGGGAATTGGAATACTATTAAAACAAAATTTGCTTTTTTACCATTTAAAATATTTGTTTGTAGATGACAAAAGACCCAGAAAGTTGGCTGGTATTTTGGAATGCAGAATTACGATTTGAAATGATTTTGAGAAGTCAAAGAATTGGTCAGAAAGAAAAAAACCCAATAATAATTAGAATGACTTCTCTATGTGCAGGATCACACTTTTGGCTAAAAAATAAATTCTGCAAATATATAATGTAGGATTAATAATGGATTGAACACATATCAGAACAGGTTCTCGATTTAGAATTCCCTGTTTAATCTTTATATTACCTAGTGCATTTTCACTAAAATAAAAACTTAACCAAAACATTACAACTTTTTCTCATTTTGAGAAGCACTGTTGAATTTCAGTATTTTTGTTATTTTACGTATTGCTAAAAATTCAGTATTGATTATTTAGGCAGGGTGAATGATTTTATTACATTTCTCTTTTGCCTGCCTTTCTTTCTAATCTCCTTTATTTTCTCTCTATTTTGTCTTCTCTCCTTACGTAAACTAAAGAGAATGGTGCAATGGAATACATACTGATTGTCAGGTAAAAGAACAGGATTCCATTGCTTGCTCTTTCATTCAGAGACTCTTTGGGTGACCTTTGGGTAAGTCATTTAATTTTTCTAGGTCTCTCCTCATGAGTAAAAAGGAGTTGAACTAGACCTGTAAGGACATTTTCATCTCTATGATTTCGTAAATACCTAATAACAGTTTGACAATAGTCATAGTGTGGGCTTTATATATGCTTATATTTGCAAAGTCTAATTGCATTAAAATGAGACAATGATACCTGAATTTATGCATCCAAATCAGTATTATCGCCTTGAAAATAGTCAATTTGGGAAGTCATACATATTTCAATGGAACAGCCACTGCAGCAAACATTTTTTAAATGCCTCTTCTTTAAGCTTTTAAAACTAGGCTATGAGGCACACAAGAAAATTAGTCTTATGGGTATTCATAAACACCTCTTTATATTTAATATATCATTGCTAACCCATTTGGCATAAAACTAAGAGTTCTACAAATCTAAGCTGGTAGAGCTCAGTCACTGGTAGGACTTATGAAGCTAGGGGAAAAATAAAATTAAAAAAAAAAAAGCTTTGAGAATAGATCCTAGCAATGGATTGTGCATCTGTCCTCTAGGAATCAGCCTAGGAGGTAATAGTTTTCATTCATCATGACATAAAATGTAGAATGTAGAATACTGAGAAGGTCTCCAGATTCTAAGTGAGAAGACCTATTTTAAGTCTCAGCTACCTGTTACCTGTATGACCCTGTGTCTGTCACTTAACTTTTATGAACTTTTATTACCAAATCAGGACAAAGAAGGACATAGAAATAGAAGATCTATAAAATTCATTCCTATTCTAAATCCATGATCTTAAGAATTATGGTGTGTGATATCTTTATGTAAAGTTTACTTTCTAATATTATAATTGTTACATGCACATAGTTTTTCCTACTTAAAATAAATTTTATTATTATTTGATTTTTACATTGCATAAATTTCTTCTAGTATTCCCCTCTTTCCCCAGAAAGTAACCCCATATTGTAAATATTTTTTAAAGAAAAATAAAAGGAAGAGAGGAAGAGAGAAAATTAGCAAATTCTTTTATTGCATAAGAAAATACACACAAAAATGAAAATACCATTATTAATTTCTGTCTTTACATGAATATCAAACTTTCTAAAACTCTTGCAAAAATTCAGTTATGCCTCATATAGACATAATATGTTAAGCCATTATCATAACATTGGTAGAGAGCAGGATGATTGCAGAATGAAACACTGGGAAGATCTTTTTTTTTTGTAAAGATGGGAATGGCATGAAATATGGAGCAAAATGTAGCATGGAACCTTGGTCTTAAGTGAGGTATGGTGCTTGAAATCTTATAGCGGGAACTAGAATAAAGACATTTGTTGATTGGGAGGTTGGATTAGAGAAGAGGGCCCCAGAAGGCAACAGATAGGAGGTCACTGATGATAAATTTGATGCATTTGCCAATATTAACTAAGACAGGCCCTACACCTTATTACCAGTTTATCCTTGTGTGTAGGCTTCTATATAAAGCCAACCTCTAATCTTTGATAGGGCAAAGATATTTAGTTACAAATTGGCACTGGATGGTAAGAGTTCCAATAGGAAAAAGTACCATGACAGTATTTATCTTTATCTAACTCTGTTTATAATTCTTGCAGAAAAAAATTGGTCAGGACAAAAATCAGATGGGTTCTGTTGGTGATGCTGCTGAGCCTAATCAAAGCAGCACTAGGGAAACAGAGAAATTTCTGTGACAATACTCTCAGAGTGAAAATGCAAATAACCTATGTATGTATATTCAGACATACATCCACATGCATTCACATACTAGCATCAATGATGAACTAGCCTCATAACCTTTTCAGTAAGAGAAATAATTGGTGGTTTTCAAAACGATAAATTGATCCTATTACTCAGCATAGAAAATTCTACCTGTTTCAAAAGAGATGCTTATTAAAGAGGTCAGCTGCTTTTTTTTTTAATCAGTGTCATGCATATGTAAGTAAGTAGGGTTATTATATGCCATCTATGAGAATGGAGGGGCAAAGCCGTGCACACAAACATTCATGTGGGCAGCCAGGTCTCCAAAGCTCCTGTTCACCAATTACAGTAATGCTGATGACATATCTAGTTTAATGCATACGGCATTAAAATAGTCCCCCCTTTTCTAGGAAAATCTAATTACACCAAACCCAAGCACTCAATCAAACCTGTTATTCTGTGGCTAAACAGCCTGGTGTTAATGCAATTTGAGGAGATCTAGGCCGTGACTGAAAACGTCATGTATTAACAATATCTAATGGGAGCTCCCGTAGGTAAATGAATATGCTAACAAGCAAGATCACTGCTAAATCTAATATCTTTAAGCTGTTTAATTCCAAACAGTCCCTTAATAAATCAATTGACCGGGAGAGCTGATGCCCCTATCAATTATTTAAGAGGGCAAATAAATATTTCAGATGATTTGATAGGAAGGCTAGTGCTGGTCTTATAGAAAGCTTTGCATTTCATTAGCTTCTTGCTAAAAGTTTTATAATGAGCAGAACACAGGTGGTATCCCCACTGCAGAAATGGGATTGGGAGAAAGGAGAGATCGAAGAACACATCTTCCTTCTTCCCCACATTATCCATCAGCTATATTATAATGGGAGAAATGGGGTCAAGTCTCCAAAAGAATTATCCTTCTCTGAAAGCCAAAAGGAAATTAAAATGATCAGAAGTACCTTGTAATTACAATGGTTTTATGTTGATTAGTAATGTAATCATCAGTTAGTAATAACAAGAATGTAATTTATTCAGTTCTTCATCCAAATTACAGTTCACCAAATATTTAACATTATCAATCCCATTTTCCAGAAGAAGAAGTAGTGAATATGGATATTTATAAGGAGCTAAACAAGGTATATGCACCTCAAATTAATCATGTTTTTCTTTTTCAGAAACCATTATTTATACTGATAGGATTCGTTCCTTCTTAGGTAAAATCTACATGATGATTAATCTGCATTCATGCTTTGTGGATTCTCAGAAGTTAAAAAGAATAATGTCACTATCCACTGTGGGACCCTAAAAACATTCAGATTCCTAACAGAATTCTCCATTATGGTGGATTTTTTAATGATGAAACTAGAAAAGATAAAGACATGAAAAATTAGGAATCAAGTTACTCATCTGGAAAACATGGGAATAAGGATGTCCACCCAATTGCATCTTACTTGGCAAATAGTATATAATTAATTTACAGTATCCAGGACCTAAGTGAACAAAAAAAATAAATCGACAAAAAGTGTTGATTACTTAAATGACTTTTGAGGTTCCAATCTATGCTAAATATCAGAAGATCAAGACTTAGACCTTGGAGGGACCTTAAAGATCATTGAATCCAATGTTCTAAAGATGTCTAAAATGAGATACAGAGAGCTGAAGTGATTGACCCATGGTCAAAAAACTATTATGCATCCAAAGCAGGATTTGAACTCAAGTCATTTTGACTCCTACTCAAGTACTCTTCATTATGTGCTAAAGCAGAATGTTTATGCTTCTTATTTGAAGATACAATAATAATGAGACCATAAGTTTATCAAATTTTGAGATTATGGACTGTGAAACTGAAGCTTTATGCCATTTATTAATAGCATTTTACAGATGACAAATGAAAGATCCCTGTTAAATTACTGTTAGCAGTATTCCTTTAAGAAATACTGTAAGAGAAAAAAGATTTAGATTATCTGAAAAATAAAAGTTAATTGTCAGAAGGTTTGAATATAAAAGCATTTGATGACTTTTTTCTTCCTAAATAGCAAGATCCATATAAAAATCACTGAATGAAGATTTTCTATGCAGGCAGTTTTACTCCACAAAACACTCAATGAGCTATGAAAGAGACATCTCAACGGCACAAAATCATAATTTAAATGTTAGGTTAGCTTCATTTTCAGCTTCATGAATCAATAGAGTAGATCCTTTATATGATACCATAAGTAAAATCTGGTCATGTTTAAAATCTGAATCTGGAATTTTCACTCATCAAAAATGAAGCACTTCATGTGTGACCTTTTCAGGGAGATATTTCAAATGCATACTGAGAGAATTGCACAAATTCTGAGAAAAATCTGAGTTAATATGATGGTCTTAGTAAGGGGATAAATTACTTTTTTCTCAAATTATTGGTATTTTTATATCATATTGATTTTTGAATGTATATCTCTTTCTCCCCTACCTAATAAGCCAATTACTATAACAAAGATTTTAGAAAAAAAGAATACAAAAACAATTCAGCAAAATCATTCAATGTGTGAAGTAGGTCAGACAGTATATGTAATATTCCTCACCCATAGTCCCAGTTTCTGCAAATAAAGGAAGCAAAGTAAATTGTATCAGCTCTTCTCTGGAGTCAATGTTGGTTATTGTAAGTAATCGGTTATCAGTTTAATTTTTAATTATATCTTCCATTTATGTCTTTGAGATCATTGAATATATTATTTTCCTCATCTATCTTATTTCATTGCATCATTTCAGAGAAATCTTCTCATGCTTCTCAGAATTCTTTATATTTGTTATAGTATTCTGATACAGCAATATTATGTTACATGCATTTGCCACAATTCATTCTCTCCCTACCCCCTACTCCCTACCACAAGTCAATGGACACCTATTTTATTTCTAGTTACTTGCTACCAAAAAAAGACAAAAAAAAAAAAAGAAGAGAAAACTTTTCTGAATATGTTTATCTTTTTTTCTAGGCTCAGCAATGGGATCTTCTGGGTCAGAGGATATCGATATTTTAGTGAAGGTTTTTCTAAAATTCCAATTTTTTTTACTTTGGTTTAACTAGTGTGTTGTGCCACAAAAAGTATATTGTTGTGCTTACTTTTAAAGAAAAAAATGAAACAAAAAGCATGGGGAGAATGATGTAAAAATAATAAAAACTTCATTAAGCTCTCCAAATCATGAGGCTATCATTTTTTTTTCTGGAGCATACAAAGTTAGGTGTGGGGTTTTTGTTTTTGTTCTGTTTGTTTTTCTTTATTTGTTTGTTTGGTTTTTAATTTTTAACTTGCTTTGAAATTTAACTTGAAACCCTTGATGTGGGAGTTAGGGACTTTATTTTCCTTTCATAATATCTTATCTTCACCTATGTGCTTAACTTCTGATAAAACAAAGATACTACAAAGTAAGAATACACACCCACCCACATATACTCACACATATGTATATACAAATATATATATACATACACATATATAATCCACCCAAAGAAGTGTTGCTATTTTATTCTTACAGCACCCCCCAGACATCTGCATTAAATTGCTACATCTTTTTTGGGGGGCATAAATATAAAATAATACAGAAATGTAACTTGCTATGACAAATAATTTCCCAAGTGCCAGCATCAATCCAAATTCATGCTCCTGTCCAAATATAGATCCTCCTCACCACCATTGTGCCTATATTAATTAGCTGATAATGAACTATTTCTGTTGGAAACTCTTTTCTAAAAGAACCAGACCAAACATCATACTTACTAAAGTTCAATAAAGTGATCTCATTTTCCCTTAATAGTTTACAGACTATTATTAATAGTTTTACAGACATTTTTGACACTTGAATATTATACACACACACACACACACACACACACACACACACACACTATATTTGTGTCATTTCGTTTCATGTTATCATGACCTCTTGCAATAGGAATAGATTTCCAAGGAAAAGTTTGTAACACGTTCTAATTAAAGGATTTGATTAAGAAATTTTTATGCTTTCTATATAAAATAATCTATTTATTTTTATGGTATTTCAGTCAAGACTCTAGGTCTATGTATGCATCAATATACTAGCTATATAAAATATTTAAATATAGAATGTCTATATATGTACAGTAAAACTAGAAATGTATGAGACACAAGGGGTAACAGTGGACAGAGTATTGACCTTGGAGTTAGAGAGATGTGGTTTCAAATGCCCTCTCATGCTTACTAGTTTTGTGACATGGATAAATTTTTTAACCTCTTTTAATCTTAAGCAATTCTCTATACCTAATTATATACTAATTTAAAAAAGGTTAAGACCTGCATCAGATAGAAATTTCTATACCTGTTTAATCACAAATCATAATATATATTTGTGTGTGCGTGTATATATATGTACATATATATACACAAAATACACATATATATACATATCATTTATGAAATAATGGGCATATATACACATGTGGTATATGATATATATGCACATATTATATGTATACAGATATAGATGTGTATGCACATAAGCCAGGAAGATCTAAGTTCAAATATTCCTGCCTCTGACAAATAGGACGTGTAACTCCAAACCATAGATGTTCATAAAACTTACATTACACATTAGATATGTGTGTACATGCATATACATATATATATATATAGATAGACAGACAAAGACATAGACATAGATATAGATATAGATATAGATATAGATATAGATATAGATATAGATATAGATATAGATATAGATATAGATATAGATATAATGACTCAGGGTTGTACAACCACTTCGTATCAGAAGCAGAACTGGAACCTAGGTCTCAATAACTCTCAATTTTCTACCATTTATACCATACCATGCTGCCACATATACTAGTTGGCTTTCTAAAAAATTTAAATGTTTTCCTTGGTTTCTGATGTGTGGGTACACATATACAAGTATGCATAAATAGGCATATTCTGCAGCATGGGAAAGGAGGCTTTTGACATATGTGTGCATATAAGCATGCATATATATACATATATATGAATATGTGTGCATATACATATATAGTCAAACATATGTAAATATGAACAGTTATCAATACAAACAATATTTTCTATAAAGTAATAGGTAAACAGTCATGGCAAAACTGTATAATTCAGTTCAAGAAGCATTTATTAAAGGCCTATTATTTTCAAGGTACTAGGTTAAATGCTGTGGATATATCAAGATTAAAAAAAAGTGCAAGATAAAACAGTCCCTGACTTCAAGAAGCTTACATTCTCCTGGGGAATGCAAAATAGAAATAGATAAGTGTTTTGGGAATGGGAATCTAAGATCTTCCCTGCCCCTAGGCCCTTTGATAGACTTAGGTGACTCTGAGAATCTTCCTTGATTTGAAAATATACTCTGCCCACTAATAGGATGAATGTGGTCACATGGAGCCTGTGGTGGGAGGCTTGTTTTTCAGGAATGCCCACACCTTGATATTTTGTGATTGGGCAGTGGGTCAAGAGGGTTGTGACATTCTCTGATCCAGGAGAAGGCTATATATACCCTGATGTGAGGCTTTGTTTTGGAGCTCCCTTTGAGAAGAGTTGTGTAATTTGACCAGACAAGACTCTAGGCAGCTATGGAGCCTCTCGCCTTTGAAAATCCAAATGTTGGTGCTTCCCTCTCTGGTAACTGACTAGGTATGGATGTAACAGTCAGACAATTGGAAGCCTGTCTGCTGATGTTTCTCTGTATTTGTTGTCTGCTTGTAACTTGTTTGTATTCTAAGTTTGAGGTGCTGACCTTTTTCCCCTGAACTAGGTAAATGACATATGTTTGATTAAAGCAAGATTGTTAACCCATTTTGAGTTGCTTTCCTTTAGAAAAGCAGATCTAAGAACCTCTGTTGGCAGCCACCCTGGGTATGCTAGGGTGCTTGCTGCTACAATAAATAGATAAGTGCAAACTATTTTAAGGCAAGAAAAAGAACAACACAGAAGGTGAAAAGATTTGTTTTAGTTCATTAACATGTTAGGCTTCTGAAAGAGCAATGTATGGACTAATATTTGAATCTCAAAAGTAATACTAAGGGCATACACACATATACATACATACACACACACACACACACACACACATATATAGTTCAACTTCTTTGATAAGTTCATTATGATTTCTTTTCCCTGTTTACCTTCTCATGCTTCTCTTGCTTCTTGTTTCTGAATGTCAAATTTTCTATTCAACTCTGGTTTTTTCATCAATAATGCTTGAAAGTCCTCTATTCCACTGAATGACCATATTTTCCCCTGAAACATGACAGCTGGTCAGGCCTGCCCTGAGGCTAAAACCTCTGGTTCTAGCTGGGCTGGGGGTCAGGTCCCAGAGTGCTGTTCTGGCCATTTCCTGTCGGCCTGCTGGACTGTCCTCAGCAGGAGGTTAGCTTCTCTGTGTCATTCTGTGTTCTGTAGCTCCAAAGTTTATTCAGAGTCCCCTTTTACATGATTTTGGGGAGGTGGAAGTTGGAGCCCTCTGGAAGTACTGTTTCTACTCCACCATCTTGACTCTGCCCCTTCTCTACTTTCAAGCATTCTTGATGAAAAAAACCAGAGTTGAATAGAAAATTTGATATTCAGATACAAAAAGCAAGAAAAGCATGAGAGGGTAAACAGTGAAAAGGAATCATAAGGACCTTATCAAAGTCAAACTATTTATATTCCTACATGGAAAATGATAATTGTAACTGATGAAATTTTTCTCAATATGAGAATAGTTGAAGGGAATATAAATGTACACACACACACACACACACATATATATATATATATACATATATATATATATGTATACATACATTTATGTCTATATAGGAGGCTACATGGGTATATGAATACATATGTGAGTGTGTGTATATATACATACAGGTATACATAGACAGAGGGCACAGGGCCAATTGAATAGGAAGGGATGACACTTAAAAGGTGAAATTGAGAGGTGAGAGAGGAATATAATGAGAGGAGATGGGGAGAGACAGAATGGGGTAAATTATCTCCTATAAAAGAGACAAGGAGAAACTGTTACAATGGAGGACAGGAACAGGAAGGGAAAAGGGAATGAATCAACCTTACTCTCACTGAAATTGGCTTAGGGAAGGAATGACATACACACTAAATAAGGTATCTTGCCCTACAGGAGAGCAGAGGGGAAGGGGATGAGAGGGGGAATAATGGAAGGGAGGGCAAGTTGGAGCAGAATAAAGTTGGAAACATACACATTTGAAAAGGGAGATTGTCAAAGTAGAGAATAGAGCAAATGGGGGTTGGATAGGATGGAGGGAAATATAGTCAGTCTTTCACAATATATTCTCTATGGACATGTTTTGTATAGCTACACATGTACAACCTATATTGAATTGCTTATCTTCCCAGTAAGGGTGGGTTATGATGGAGGAAGGGAAAGAAACTAGAATTCAAAGTTTTAACGTAAAATGTTTAAAAAAATATTAGTATTATTTTTTCTTACATACAACTGGGAAATAACATATACTGGCTGTAGGGTATCCATCTTGCCCTACTGTAAAGTTGGAGGGGGAATGAGAGAGGATATAGGAGAGAGCAGATTGGAGGAGGGGGTATACAGTGGAATCACTGTTTTGGGGGGGTGGGTAGGGGAAAGACAGGGAGAAAATTTGTAACTCAAAATCTTGTGGAAATGAATGATGTAAACTAAAAGTATACATAAAATTTAATTTAAAAAAAGATTGCTGATGAAGTGGAACACACTATCTTAAGACCCAATTATTTGAAAGTTTTTTACAACATTAAGCCAAAATTTCCCTTTTTTTGTGACTTTCAAATGTTTCTCTAAGTTCTGCCCCCTTGGACCAAAGGAAAAAAAAGGATAATCCCTTTTCTACATAACAACCCTTTACCTTTAAATTAAAAAATCTTAACGTGCACCTTGCCCCCAAGTCTCCACCTCTTCAGATAAACCTCCAAGTTGACTGGTTCATCTCTCCTGGGAGGCAAAATGACACAATGGGTAAAACTGGATTCAGTTAGGAAGTCCTGTATTCATATCTTCCCTCGAGTAGTTACTTATTGGCTGAAGCTTGTCACTTAAGTATCCTCAGTTAGAATATAGAGTATATGAAAGAAAATAATGTGAGGGAGAATCAGCCTGGAAACATAGGTTGGAGCCCCAATGCAAAGGTCTTTAAATGACAACAGAGAGGACTTGCTTTTTATCCTACTGAAAACAATGAGGCACCAAAAATTTCTTTAGCTTAAAAATGACATGGTCAGAGCTATGTTTTCAAAATATCAGTTTTCAACTTTGTGGATGATAGATTGGAAATGGTATAGGATGGGTGGAGGGAAACCCCTTAAATATCATTGAACTAATATACAGGGGAAAGGTTGAGGACTTGAATGAGGGTAGATGACAGGAGAGCTGAGAGAAAGGGGGCAGATACATGGGAAGTTGAGAATGTTGAATCAATAAGTTGGATACTTTTACTCTCCCACTCAGTAAATTCCAATAACTCCCTATCACCTCTAGAATCAAATATAAAATGCTCTATTTGGCATTCACAATCCTTTGTAACCTATCCCCCCATCCCCCACTATTACCTTCCTAGTCTTCTTACACCTTATTCTCTAATGCAGTGACACTGGCCCCCTAGCTGTTCCGTGAACAAGAGGCTCCATTTCTTGGCTCTGGGCATTTTCTCTAATTGTTCCCCATGTTTTCCCTCTTCCACTCTGATTACTAACCTCCCTGGTTTCCTTTTAGTTCCAACAAAAGTCCCATTTTCTCCAGAGAGCCTCTCTTAACCATTCTTAATTCCAGGGCTTTCCCTCTTTTAATTATTCCTACTCAAACTCTATATAATTTAGTTTGCATATAAAATGTTTGCATGTTGTCTCTCCCATTAGATTGTAAGGTCCTCAAGGAGAGAGACTTGTCTTTTGCCTCTGTTTGTATCCCTGGAACTTAGTACAGTGTCTGGCACATAGTAGGTGCTTAATAAATGTTTATTGATTGATTGACATACTGGGGAAGAGAGCGAGTGAAGTCACGAATGAATTCTGTATTGCAGAAGTAGGTAAATGGAAGAATTGTAATGACATTGACTAAAATAGGGGAATGAGAAGGGCAGAGTATAGAGGAGAGTAGCTGGTGAAAGTATGGAGCTCATTAATGTCACAACTTCTATCAGTAACACATAAGTAGGTCCAAACGGTTTAAAAATGTATGATTATAACTTGTTTATGTGTTTCTGATGTCTTTCTTTCTGGACTTCATGACTGCCTCTGCAATTCTCTCTTAAATCCACCCCTATTCTCACTAATATCACCTTTGCTCTTCTCCTAATTGTCACAAAATTAGATGACATTCATATTCTCCTAGTCTGCCTGATTCTCCATTTGTCTATTTCCAATACATCCCATCTTCCTAAAGCAAAGACCCAATCATGCCATGCTCCCGAATACAAATCATCCATTTTTCCTCTTTCCTATTAAATTAAGATCAAACTTCTCAATCTGATATCGAAAACTCTTCTCGATATAGTCCCAACCTCTCTTTCTAAGCCAGGTCTCTAATTACCTGAATGCACTTAGGTTCCAACCACTGTTGTCTGGGCATGTAGCAAGTTTTCTCACTCCTGTGTTTTGCTCAAGTCATTGTAAAAGCCTACATTAGAATGTCTTCACATTTACTTGTGGACATTCTGTCCATTATAAAGGTGCTATTTCAAATGTCACATACTTTATGAAGTGCTCCCTGATCAGCTATTACTGCAACCATAGCTAAGTAAATGTTTTTTCAACTATTTATCCCTTAGAACAACGAATTCTTAATTAAAATAAGAGCAATATTGAATAATACATAATTGATAATCATTAATAAAGTGATACATTTTAAGGGAAGATTTAAAGATTTTTAAATTCAATTAAAGAGCTATCATAGCAATATCTCCCCATAATTCCAAGTATTATTAACTAGTTTTTAATCTATCATGGTCTTTTTTTCCTGTTTTCAAAATTTAGGTGTCAAAGCCTTTTTGTAAAGGCCCCGTATTGTTTCACTATGGTGATTTATCATAGAAGATTTTTATATACTTATAAAGGAGGATTTATCCCAAGTAAGCAACTCACAGAGTGCTACCTCTGCCTAATTTCCCAGAGTTTTTGTTTTCCCTCTTATGAAACGGGACTGAATTTTCTCTTTATTCTGTTCCTTGCCTCCTCTCATTCTCTCACTTTGTTCCATAGAGCATGGAGTTCCAGACAAAAACAAAGTCCTCATCACCCATGTTGCAATGTTGCACATAGATATGGAGCTATGTAACCTAAGAATGGTTTCTTTATAATCAGGACAAAGTTCCCCAGGTGACTTGATCAATTTGCTCTAACTCCTTTCTCCCTCCTGACATTTGAAGCTCCAGTTGTTAAAGTTACTTTGCATCAAATTGCTCACAATTACACATTAACTTCATTACCAGACTCAGCCTCAGAGGATATCTAGTCTAATCCACACCTGAATCACCTTTTCAAAACTGCAATTCAATTAGAGTCAACAAACATTTGCTAAATTATATGCAAGGCATTGTTGTAGATGCCAAGATAAAAATATAAAAATGAAGCACTCCTTACCTTCAAGGGACTTCCATTTTCCTAGAAGCTAAGTGTACTGAAGGACTGGTGCATTCACAGCATATCTCAGGTGCTACTCTTCATGTGGATGATGCTTGGAAGGCTTCTTCTAGAAGAGCTGTGATGGTATATAATGGAAGCACCTTATGGAAATTAGGGAGCATGCATAGACATTTTGTAATTTGTTTGAATTTGCTAACAATGTAGTGAATGGCAGCATCAGTATTAGACACATAGCCAAGTCATGAATGGCCAGCAAAGGGCACCAGCCAACCATAGTCTAGGCCATTCTCCTCAGGTCTCTCTCTAAGTTGAATTTCTTCTCTTGATTTTTATTCCTTTGCTGAAATCATCCAGTAAGAGACAATGATGTAAAGGAAAAGTCCTTGGGCCATTGTCTTCTAAGGCTAATACTTATCTCCATGAAAATACAAACTGGTTCTTTGCATCAGTTTGTTCTTTCATTTTTAAGTGAAGGAGACTATTCTGGAGGCTCCGACTTCATGTGTTTGAAAGGTCAGAAGAGCAAGCTTCCAGGAGTTCGGGAATATGAAAATCCAGGACTTGGAGGGTATGCTGGCTTTTCTAGTCAGTCCTTTAATGATGTTTTGAGGAGCAAAAACATTAAGGTCATTAGAGGACTCATCAGATAGTGAAGACATTTAGACAGGAACTTTGTAGGACTAAGGCTATGTAGAATATATTGAGTGAATTCAAGAGACTAAGGTTGCATAAAGGAAAATGTGGCCCTGAGATACCGGGAAAATTTTTCTGTTCTTTTCTTATTGCTGTAGCTTTTAGGTAAATACCCTATTGTAAAAGCTAACTATTTTTAAATGGTTAAATGGACCTGGGGCACTGACACCTAGCAGTAAGGGGAATGTAATCAGTGTAGGATCATGAAGCTAGCATAAAAGATAATTCTAAACTCTTGGGATATTCCTAGAACTTTGAGTTGGAAAGTGAAGCTAGAGCATACTGAGTACATATGACTACACATGTACATGTTAAGTTGTCATAGAGATTTTTTTTTTTGGAACTACTTCAGTTAAAGAGGAATCCATTAACTCTGAAGGTGTCCCATTTCAGTTTTTAGAATTAGGAAGGTTTTCGTGATGATGAAACCATTATGGCTCTTGGTGATGATTACTTTCTTTTCTAAATGTTCACTAATGTTATCTTTAATAAAAATCTGATCTGATTTTGTTAATGCGGGTGCTCCCTCCAGTAGCAAATGATTACATCCATCTGTGAGCAACTCATTAAAGTCTTTGTGCTAATCCTCCATAGGGAACTTACCAAGATCATAGGAGCTTTCCTCTAGATTTCTTGACATTGAATTTGTACCAATATAACACATATACTGTCTATTGGTTATCCTTCATTTTTGGTATATGATTGACTTATATGCTATTTTGGATAGACATCTCTGGTGATGTTTTTATAATTGTTATTCATAATAATTCTTCATCTGTAATATACTACAATTTACTTATGCCCACCATTGAGATGCAATGATATTTACTGTCCTTTAGATGACCTTCAAAATTAATTATTTTTAGAGATGATGATGTTCCATGGTTCATAAACACGTGGAATCACTGTAAGAACATGGATAGTAAAATCATGGCCTTCATTTTAGGGAGCTACTTGGGATATTTAAAAGCACTACAAAAAAGTTCAAAATGCAATCCAGCCCTTTCTGCTCATTTTCTTTTTATTCTGAGATCAGTTCACTGTCTATCACTGGGCTCAGTATCACTGTTTATATATATATATATATATATATATATATATATATATATATATATATATATATATATATATATATATATATATATATATATCATATCTGTCCAATCAATTTACTAGAGCTTTTTCTTCTAGTGCTCTTGGAATTATATAAGCATAAATGATGCCTAAAGCTGTTTATCAATTATGTCTCATTCTTGCTTCATATCCTATCCAACTCTTTAGACAGTCATATACCTGTTTGATGACTGAATGACGTATTTATTAAAAGCTTACTATGTTAAATCATCAGCATTTCTGTACATTACCAATGGAATCCAACAAGGAGAGGTAGAAAGAGAAATTCTACTTAAAATAACTGATGACACTATAAAATATTTGAGAATCTACCTGCCAAGACAAACCCAGAAACTATACAAAAACAATAATAAAATACTTTTCATGCAAATAAATTCAGATTTAAACAACTGGAGAGATAATGGTTAAGACAGTATAAAATGATAATTCTACCTATGTTAATTTATATATTCAATGACATACAAATCAAAATAACAAAAATTATTTTATAGAGCTAGAAATAATAATAACAAATTGATCTGGAAGAACAAAAAGTCAGTAATATCAGGGGAAGAAATGAAAAATATGTGAAGGAAGGTAGTGTAGTAGTACCAGATCTAAAATTGTATTAAAAAGAGTTCATCATTAAAAAAATCTTGTACTGTCTAAGAAATAGTGGTAGATTAGTGGAATAGATTAGGTACACGATACACAGTAGTAAGTGATCATGGTAATCTAGTGCTTGACAAATCTGAGGATCCAAGATTTGCCGATAAGAAATTGTTAGTTGAGGGGCGGCTAGGTGGCGCAGTGAGTAAGAGCGCTGGCCTCGGAGTTGGGATGAGCCAAGATCAGATCCGGCCTCAGAAAATGAGCACCCACGCATAAATAATGACTAGCCGTGTAACCTTGAGCAAGTTACTTAACCCCAATTGCTTTAAAAAAAAAAAAAAGAAATTATTAGTTGACAAAAATTTCTGGGAAAACTGGTAAGCAGTTTGACAGAAACTAGGCATAGTCCAACATCTTATGCTGTATACTGAAATAAGGACAAAATGGGTACATGATTTAGATATATAGAGTGATATCATAAGCAATTCAGGAGAGTATGGAATATTTTACCCTTTAGATATATGGACAAGGGAAGAATTTATGACCAAAAAGAGGTAGAGAACTTTATGAGATACAAAATGGATAGTTTTTATCACATCAAATTAGAAAGGTTTTACAGAAACAAAACCAATACAATAAAGATTAGTATAAAAGCAGGGAAATTTTTATAACAAATTTCTTTTAAAAAGGCCTCATTTCCCAAATATGTAAAGAACTTAGTTGAATTTATAAAAGCATGAGTCATTCCCCAATTGACAAGTGGATATGAACAGGCAATTTTCAGAAGAAGAGATCAAAACTATATATAGTCATACAGGAAAGAAGTGCTCTAAGTCACTATTGACTGGGGAATTGCAAATTAAAACAACTCTGAAATACTCCTTCACACCTATCAGAATGACTAATATGACAGAAAAGGAAAATGACAAATGTTGGAGGAGATGTGGGACAACTGGGACATTAACAAACTTGGTAGAGATGTAAACTAATCCAACCATTCTGAAGAGTAATTTGGACCTATACCCATAAGGCTATAAAACTGTGCATACTGTTTGACCCAGAAAAACCACTAATAGGGACTCTACCCCAAAGAGATCAAAGAAAAAGGAAAAAGACCTATATGTACAAAATATTTACAGCAACTGTTTTTGTGCTAGTAAATAATTGGTAATCAAGGGGATGCACATCAAATGAAATTAAGAAGTGGCTGAACAATTTGTGGTATATGATTGTGATGGAATGCTATTGTCCTCTACGAAATGATGAGCAGGATGCTTTCAGAAAAATCTGGGAAGGCTTATATGAATTGATACAAAGTGAAATGAGCAAAATCAGGAGAATAATATACACAGTAATATCAATATTACATGATGATTAATATAATGATCCAATATAATGATCTAAAACTATTTCGAAGAATTCATGATGAAAAATGGTATCCATCTCAAGAGAAAGAATTGATAAAAGTCTTAATGAGGATTGCAGCATACTTTTTAAAAACTTTATTATTCTTTTTTTTGGTCTACATTTTCTCTTGCAATATGGCTAAGATTGAAATTATTTGCATAACTGCACATGTATAATTTATATGAAACTGCCTTCTCAAGGAGGGAGGAGGGAAGGAGAAAATTTGTAGATCAAAATTTTGAAAAATGGATTTTTTTTGTTTATATAATTAAGAAAAAAAAATATCAAAAAGGAATTTACTATTTGCAAAGTACTATACTAAGTGCTAGAGATACAAAAGGAAAAAATAAAATAATTCCTACTTTCTAGGAGCTCACATTCTATGGGGGGACACAACACATATGGAAACTTTCATCTATCAGTTAGATAGAAAAGTCCCATGGTTCTTTGGGTGCAGCATCAAAGCAGATGGCAATGATTCTTCCTTAATTCCATTTCCATTGATAAAATCATATCATGCTCTAATGTTGAATAATTTAATAGTATCAAAGTCTTTAGTGACAAGAACTTTCTTTACTTAGTTTTCAATAGATGTGGCCACAGTGCATGTAGGAGTGGTTATCAGACTGCATCTCCACAAAGGATGCTTCTACTGTGATGGCCAAGAGCAATGAGCTGGAAGCATTGACATCCCTTTGGTTTGATCCTTCTGGGATGGCTCCATCAGGATCTTGGAGGAGATGATGGTTAAGATGGTGGTGGTAACCAGACCTGACCAACATGTGAAGCCTCTTGTTGCCTCTCCTCCAAGGTGCTTGTTGCTTCAGCTAGTTTGGCTTGCTACCCCTGTAGGTAGGAATTAGTTGTAAGTTAGTGGGGATGACTCACCCTTCTCTAAAGGAATTTTCTTCCCAGATGATGGCTGTGAGTGCAAGACTATAAGAAAAGCCCACAGGTCTGGGGCAGGAGCTGCTGTGCTTTTTTATATAGTATGATATCTTTAACACTTCTCATACACAATTTATTCACCTCCATTGACCTTCTGGTGACAGGTAATTTTAATTCATCAGTGGTATCTGATTTTATATAGCATCATCAGAAGAATATTCATAGGTTCCAGAATTTTGCCAGGAATCAAGATCAAGCTCATTGGCTTATAGCCTACATAGTCTATTTTTCTCATTTTTGGAAACAGATAAGTATTTGTTTTTCCCTAGTTCTATGGCATCTCTAATATTCAGTCTTTGAAAGATGACTGAGGATGGCTTAACAATCATATATACACATTCTTTCAATACAATTAATTCAGTTTGTTTGGATCCAATAACTCGAATTCATCTAAGCCGCAGAAGAGCTCTCACTATTTCCTTACTTAGCTTAGGTTTTAACTATCTGTAGGCCATTCTGTTCATCTTTTTTTTTTCAGTCTAAATGCCCTTCTTGTTGGCTGAGGAAATAGAAACAACATATGAATTTAATATTTCATCTCTTTTCTCTTGGTGTAATCACCATCCTATCCATCCAGAGTGGTAGTAGTATAAGCCTTTCCTTCCTCACACAGCTATAGGATATAGGGAACTTGGGTCATTTTGACCCAAGTTGATTTTGATTCATTTTATCTGCTAGAAACCCTATGTCCACTATGCTATGCTGACTCTCTAAGGTTTATCTAGCAATTCCCCTCTCTCATGATCTTGATAATTGCACCCTTTGCCTAGAGGTAATTAAGGCCATGGCTAGATTTGAATGATGAACCAAAGGTTCATCTGTTTCCCTTTCATGAACCTTTATTTTTGGCAACCACTTTAATGATTTAAGATTAATGGTATGTGGTCAATGGTTAATAGGATAGCTGCAACCATGTTTTGCTCTAAAATACTCTTTGGTGCCAGTTTCTACTAAAGAATACTGAACTGAATGTAATATCTAGCTATTGCCATTTTTTCTTTTAAACTCTATGAAACAATGGAATCCTTATGCTACTCTTCTGGGTTAAAATCTCCGCATCCTTTCATTCACTAATTTCTAACTTGAACTCAATATAATTTGAGGGGCAACACAATGAGAACTGTGGTATAGAGAACTGGACTAGAGTCAGGAAGATGAGGGTTCAAGTCCTGCCTCTTATTCCTACTAGATTTGTGACTATGTACAAGTAACTTAATTACTTTGTGCTCTAGGAATCTCTCTAAGACTATTAAGTTGTAGATTTTATTTAGTTTTTATACTGAGAGTCTCTGATACTTCTCAAGCACAAATTCAGTCTTCCCTCTATCCCAATTCAGCTTCTCTCTCCACACCACTCAATTACAACAGTAAGCACAGCTCTATTTTTACAGGGCCTAAACTATATTAATACATTTAATTAAATTAACATATTCTAAGGAAAGTATATGATTCTATACCATTTTTAAAAGGATACATTTAAATATATGTAATACATATATGTTAATATATACATATATACACTAATGTGTGTATGTCTATGTACATACACATATAATCATACTTTATCATGCAGTTGAATATTTTGGTATAAATAAAAATGTTTTTGTTATTCACCAAAAATATTTTTCTTCAAATGATGGGTGGATTTTTATGCGTGATGAAAATTCTCCATTAAATAGTCTCATACACCTGGACACTTATTAAATGATGGTCCTTAAACTAACCACAGCAGCATCTCATTTAGGCAGCATTATTTGAGCATTTTCCACATAAATATATCTTCTAAATGATAATAGTTTATTCCCTCAAACCAAAATTTGTTTTAGCTATTTTTGTTTGAAATTCCTCTATTATGAATTTTTACACAGAGAATACTAAAAAGGATTTAACCTTTTTATAGTTACTTAGCATCATCCTTATGAACATCCATTAATGTAGTGTGTTATAATTCACAATACAGTTGGGTATCTCCTTTCTATTTTTCTGCCTCCTCCATCACTGTCAAGCTATTAACTGACACTTCCTACTGCTGTCATCATGCATGCTAAATGAATCTCATAAATACTACCAACCTACAGCTGACAATTTGATATTCCTAAAATAAAGATGTGACCATGTTATTCTCCTACTCAAAAAACTTCAATGACCTCAACAATAGAATATATTGAAATGTACTATCTCCTCACCTCCTGCCTCATAGCATTCCTTGGTTCTTTTAGGACTTAAATTAATCACCATGCTTAGCACAGAGCCTGGCACATGGTAGGCATTTAATGAATGCTCATGGATTGACTAACCTTTTACATGAAACTTTCCCAGATCTCTTCCCCCACACCCCAGCTCTGCTAACTCTCTCTCTCCTAAAACTACCCTATAATCATTTTGTTTGTAATACATAAATATGTATATATATATATATATATATATATATATATATATACATATATATTTAAATATATAAAAATAGACATTGGATAGATAGATAAAGTATCTATATATTGTTTATATACAATGGATATTCAAATGAAATGGGACACTCCTAAGTCATTCAATAGTTACAGAAGGGAGGTTTACTTAGCTATAATATAAAAGAGGATATTCCACATCAGATCTGGAAATTAAGAGATTATTAGCGATTTTGAAGCTTGGGAATGTTTTTCTATTTTCTCTTTGTATCTCCAGTATCATACAATAACTTGTATATAATACGCAGTTAATAAATACTTGATTTATCTGGTTAGCTCTATATAAAACCACACAGTCCTTACAGCATTCGGCTACTCTGAATTGATCTATAGTCTAAATAGAGCCATTTTCCTGGGTTGTGGTTACAGCTGTGGCTTCATTTCCCAGAATCAGATCAAGACTGGGACCCAAGGGTGTAGTAAGATGGAAACACATGCCTTCTCATATCCTTTTGTGTTAGTGAGTGTTCTTTTGATGGTTTGTATATTATTAATATAAACTGTAGTTAGGATGTAGGTTTGTGTGATTATATTTCTGTTACTCAAGATCTTGAACTAAGTTACACAAATAATATATCTGAATTTGAAAAAAAAAAAGCATTTGACAAAAAAATCTCTCTTGATACCTTTGTAGAAAAAATAGAATAATGAAATCTGGAATCATTCATTCATTTATCTACTTATTCATTAAAAGATTTTTTTTGGCAGAATTTTCCTGTTGGGCAGCTAAGTAGTTCAGTGGATAGAGTGCTGGTCATGGAGTCAGGAAAACCTGAGTTCAAATCTGTACTTAGGCTGTTATTAGATGTGTGATTTTGGGCAAATCTTTTCATGTCGGGTTGCCTCCAAATGTAAAGTGGACATAATAATAGCACCAACTCCACAGGATTGTTGAAAGGATAAAATGAGATAATATTTGTAAAGTATCTGGCATATACTAGATGCTTATTAACTACTTTCTTCCTTCTTTTCTTCTGGAAAGGACCTCTGGAATTATCTATTCTAAACTCTACCCTCCTCCCTTCCCCTTTCCCACCCAGCTGACAATCTGCTATTTAAGAGGCATGACAAATGACATTTCAGATTTTGCTTTAAGTCCTCACTTAAAGGAGAATACACTTAAAGGAGAATACACTGAAGCAGTTGATATCACTTTTGGGTGGCTTTAATTATTAGAAACATTTTCTACTAAAACTCCATTATTGTATTCAGATGTAATGCTTTATGATCATGCTTTCACTATCTATACCTGTGATGTTTATTTTTTTAAACTCATGTCAGCTTTTACATTTATACTTCTTAAATTTATTTCTCTTTGCTTTTTAAAAATTTAATTTTGGGGCGGCCAGGTGGCGCAGTGAATAGAGTGCCGGCCCTGGAGTCAGAAGGACCTGAGTTCGGAGCCGGCCTCCGACACTTAATCCACACAAACAAAAACCTAGCCGCGTAACCTTGGGCAAGTTACTTAACCCCAATTGCCCTAAAGGGGTGGCTAGGTGGCGCAGTGAGTAAGAGCGCTGGCCTCGGAGTTGGGATTAGCCAAGATCAGATCTGGCCTCAGAAAATGAGCACCCATGCATAAATAATGACTAGCCGTGTAACCTTGAGCAAGTTACTTAACCCCAATTGCTTTAAAAAAATTAATTTAATTTATTTAAATTACCAAAAAGTTGTTAGTTTTTCTCCTTCTGCTCACTAAGAAACAAAATAAAACCCACGTGCTAAATAAGCATTGTCAAGTAAACCAAATTCATATCATGTATTCAAATGCTAATAAATCACAGCTCTAAAGTCTTTCAAAGTCCTTAGTCTTTCCCAAGTTGTTGAAATTTTATCAATTGTTCTGCTCCTGCTCATTTTGTATCAATTTATACAAGTCTTCCTAGGTTTCTCTTAAACCATTCATAATAAGTAAACACAATAGTATTCTATTATATTTACGTAGCCCATTTGTTTCAGCTGTTACTCAATTAATGTAATCTTAGTATTCAGTTCTTTGGTATATCCCAAAAGAGGTGCTATGAATATTTTGTGTATATAGGTCCTTTTCCTCTTTCTTTGATTTCTTTAGGATGTAGGCTTAGTAGCAGTATTGTTGCATCAAAGGATAAGTTCAGTTTAGTAACCCTGGGAGCAAAGTTACAAATTATGTTGGAGAAAAGTTGTACTAATTCATAGATCTACAAACAGTCCGTTAATGTTTCCGTTTTTCTCACTCCAAATTTGTCATTTTATTTTTTAGTCAATAGATTTAAAAATTAATAATAGATTCACTTCAATGTTATAGACTATTAAGTTTTTCTTACTCTTTATTCTCTAATCCAGCATTTTAGCTATCCTGACTATATTAGTGTCATCATAAAATTTCAATAAAATTGTCATTTATACTTTTTTCCAAGTCATTGATTTTTTTCCTAAATGTTAATTGAACAGGAACAAACATAGATTCCTGGAGCACTCTAATGAAGTCCTAATTCAGACTGAATTTAGATGAGCTCCAATAACAATAATAATACCTGACCTTTATGTGTTGCATTAAGGTTTGCAAATTTCTCTCCATGTATTCATTCTCTTGTCCATTTTATCTTCACAGCAATTCTGGAATATAGGTATCATTTTCCTCATTTTGCTGATGAAGAAATTGAGGAAGACAGTAAAGTGACTTGGTCAGTGTCCCATAGCTATTAAGTTCCTGAGGCTGAATTGGAATCCATATCTTCATGCATGTCTCTCTACCACAAGAATATTATAATAAATTTTATTAAATGTTTTTATAAAATCTACATAAATTGTATTTATATTATTTCTCTGATCTATCATTTTTGTAACTGGGTCAAAAATGGAAAATGGATTATTTTTGGCATGACTTGCTTTTTTAGTGATATCACCCAGGTTCTGGGAGATTACTTCAGTTTTTTAGAAATTCTAGATGTCAGCCAACTATTCCTCTTACCATTTATTCTTGAATTTTGTCAAGAATTGAAGTCAACTTACTGGTATATTGTTTGTATCTAACCATTTTTGAAAATTGGGAGGTTTGGCCTATTCCCATATCCTTTTGCACCTTTTCTATTCTTCATGATCGCTGAAGAATCACTGATATTGTTTTAACTGTATAACATTTGCCAGTTTTCTTGGTATGCTCGGTTGTAGCTCATCAGGATTTGTTGAAATGAAATCAAGGGGAACTAAACACTGTGTCATTATTTATCTAAGGCATCAACTCTCTCTTAAATCGATTTATTCTATTCTTTGGAGCTCCAAATAATTTTCTTCTTGGCATAAAAAGCCCACAAGTAAAATAAGAGATGAGCATCTCTAATTTCATTCAATCATTATGGAGTATCATCCTATATATCCAGAGGAGAAGATTCCTTTTCTGATTCTTCTCTTTCCCTAATACTACCTTTATAAATTCATTTTTGTTTATATTTAACTTGATTCATTAGCCTTAGCTTATTTCAAACTTGAAGTTTCCTAAATTTATTCTTAAAGGTTTATGAGACATACGTGTGTATCCAACTTTTTGCCTATCTGTGTCTCTTCTATGTCTTTCGTGACATTTAAATTGAGACTTCCTTTTGCATCCATATATCCTTCTAATTTTCAGCTGCAAAAGTTTGGTTTGTGCAAAAGCTTTTTAATATTTTTCTTTATCTTTTTGGTCATAAACTTTTCCATTTTCCATAGATCTGAAAATATTTTCCCATTCTCCCCTAATAAACTTAAGAAATTATCCATTATGAGGCAACTAGTTGGTGCAGTGAGTAGATTGCCAGCCCTGGAGTCAGGAGGACCTGAGTTCAGATCTAGCCTCAGACATTTAACACACACACACACACACACACACACACACACACACACAAACCTAGCAGTGTGACCTTGGGCAAGTTATTTAACCCCAATTGCCCTCCAAAACGCAAAAAAATAAAATAAAAAAATAAAGATAATTTCCCCTTACATCTGAATAATTTATCCATTTTGACTGTATCTCACAGTGCAAGATTTTAGTCCATGCCTAGTTTCCCCTGGACTACTTCCCAATTTTCCCTCAAATGGTGAGACTCTAACCCAAAACTTTGGAACTTTAGTTATCAAAAAGTAGATTGCTATGATCACTTACTATTTGTATTGTGTACCTAATCCAACCCACTGACTCACAAATTTATTTCTTAGGCAGTACTAGACTGTTTTTATGATTACCACTTGTAAATAGTTTAAAACTTAGTACTGCTGGGCCTTCCTTTACAATTATTTTTCACTAATTCTCTTGATATTTATGACTTTTTGTTCTTTCAGATTAATTTTGTTATTATTTTTTTCCAGCTCTATAAAATGATTCCTTTTTAGTTTGGTTGGTACAGCACTGAGTAAGTAAATTAACTAAGACAGAATTGCCATTTTTATTATACTGGTTCTATCCATGAGTAATTTCTTTTTTCTCCAATTGTTTAGATCTGTATTTACTTCTATGAAAAGTATTTTGTAATTATGTTCATGTAATCCTCAGGTTTGTCTTAGCAGGTAGGATTTGAAGTATTTTCTATTGTCTGCAGTTATTTTAAATGGAATTTTTCTTTTTATCTCTTCCTGCTAGATTTTGTTGCTAGTATATAGAAATATTGGTGGTTGATGTAGGTTTATTTTATATCCTGTAACTTTGCGATAATTGTTCATTGTTTCAACTAGTTTTTTAGTTAACTCTCAAGGGTTCATTAAACATGATGTCATCTGCAAAGACTGATAGTTTTGTTTCCTAATTGCTTAATTTTGTTCTCTCAATTTCCTTTTCTTATCTTATTGCTATCGCTAGCATTTCTAATATAATATTGAATAATAATAGTGATAATAGGCATCATCACCCCTGATCTTATTGGTAAGGCTTTAAGTTTATCCCTATTACAGATAATGCTTGCTCTTTGTTTTAGGTAGATACTACTTATCATTTTAAGAAAGGCTCCTTTTATTCTCATGCTTTCTTGTGTTTTTAAATAGGAATGGGTATTGTATTTTATCAAATACTTTTTCTGCAGCTATTGATATAATCATATGGTTTTTGTAAATTTTGTTATTGATATGTCCAACTATGTTGACAGTTTTCCTACTAAACCAGTCCTGCATCTTGATATAAATCCTGTTTGGAAAGTGTATGACCTCTGTGATATAGTGGTGTAACCTCTTTGTTAGTATTTTATTTAAATTTTTGAATTTATATTCATTAGGGAAACTGGTGTATAGTTTTGTGGGTGAGATAATCCTATTCACAATCACAGTTATGATTACTAGTTTGTTTCTTGATATAGCAAATATCTAAACTATCTAAAACCAAGAGTAAACATTATTGATGATGAAAGAAAGTTAGAGGCCTTTCCAATAATATCAGGGGTAAAGGAAGTATATTCATTACCAACATTACCATTTTAAAATTCCTTGAAATGCTAGCTATAAAATTTTTTGAAAAGAGAAACTGAGGGAATAATATAGGATAGAAAGCCCAAAATAACTGCTTTTTGCAGGTAATATGATTTACATATAAGTCCCCAAGGAGGCAGCCAAAAGTAAACTAAAATAAATTCAATAGCATAGGTATAAAATAAGTCCACATAAATCATTAGCATCCCTGTATATTACCAGCAAACCCAGGAGAAGATCTAGGAAGATAAATTAATTCAAAATTTACAAGAAGGTATAAAATAAAAGAGAAAGAATTCATTTACCAAGATATATCTAGGAACTACAAAAATCCAACTATAAAACATTCTTTGTAGAAATAAAGACGAGCCTAAATAATTGGAGAAATATTAATCTCTCATGGGTAGTTCAAGACAATACAATACAAATGATTTTGCTATTCATATTAATTATTCAGTTCCTTATGAATCCTACTACCAAAGGATTATTTTATTGAGCTTCAAAAAATAACATAATTCCTGTGATGAGACAAAAGATCAAGAATCTCCAGGCTAATGATAAAACCTTGGTAAGGAAAGGGGTATATCAGTACTATTGCTATGAAGCAGTAACAATTAAATTAATTTAGTACTGGTTAAAGAGTTGAAAGGTTGATAAGTGGAGCTGATTATATATATACAATATGAAAAAGAAAACAAATATAGTAACATAGTATTAAAATCATACATGTTATTTGACAAAAACTGCTAGGAAAATCAGAAAGCAGGTTGGCAGAAATTAGGTGTAGCTCAACACTTCATAACAAGATATACTCCAAAAGTGTGGCACAAGGGATAGTGTGCTATACCTGGAGTCAAGAATACCTGAATCCAAATCTTTACTCAGACACTTACAAGATATGTGACTCTTAGTAAATCACTTCACTGTTTCAGCTTCCTTGGTTGTAAAATGGGGGTCAGAATAACACTTATCTCTGAGATTTACAGTGAGAATCAAGTGAGATGCTATTTGTAAAGGGCTTAGCCTCATATCTGGTATATATGAGATGCTCTATATTCCTTTCTACTTTCCTTAAATCTAAAAGGTAACATAAGCAAATTAGAGGAGCAAGGAAGAAATTGACTCTAAGAACTATGGAAAGGGGAAGATATGACTAAACAAGAAAGAAAAATCAAAGAGAATAAAATGGATATTTTTAATTATATAAATATTTTAAAGGCTTATACTAACCAAATTGAATGCAATTTTAATTAGAAGGGAAAGAAGTAACTGGGAAAATCCTATGCAGTGACTTTTTCTGATAAAGATCTCATATCAAAGACATATAAGAAATGTTTAAATATATAAGACTAATTATTAAGACATTCTCCAATATCTAAATAGTCAAAGGATATGAAGAGGCAGTTTTCAAAGGAAGAAAATCGATCTACAAATAACCATTTGAAAATATGTTCCAAATCATTAATAATTAGAAAAGTTTAAAAAATTGAAACAAATCTGACGATGCCTCTCACACCTATTAGATTATCAAAGATGGAAAAACATTATATTAGTGCAGTTTGAGGAGCTGTGAATGATGCCAATCAGCTATTCCAGAAATGTTGTGATACCAAAAGTCACTAAAATCATGTATAAACTTTGACTCAACTATATCCTTATTATACTAATACCCCAGAGAGCAAAGAAAGAAAAAAAAAAACTATATGAACAAAAATATACCAGCTCTTTTCAAAATAGCTCCAAACTGGAAATAAAGAGGCAATGGTTAAAACATGATGGCATATGAATATAATAGAATATCAAGGCAACAATGATTATTTCAGAGAAAAATGTAAATTGGTGTCAGGCCCAAAAAAAATTCATAGGAGAGATTAAGAGGTATTTTAAAAACCAAATAAGAGAGGTAAAAAGAACAAATAGGAAAAAGAAATGAGTGTGACACAAGAAAATATTTTTAATTGTCTACAGTTATGCAAAGGAGTCACAAGAACACTGAAGAAAATGATAACTTAAAAAACAGAATAGGCCAAGTTGTATAACAGGCAAAAAAATCCACCAAAAAGAAGAACACATTAAAAAGCAGAATAGGTCAAAAAGAAAAAGAGGAACAAAAATTAACTGAAAAAAAAAAAGAACTCCTTAGAAAGTACAATTGGAGAAATGGAAAAGAAGGTATAAAAACTCTTTAAAGAAAATAATTCCTTAAAAATTAGAATTGGGCAAGTAGAAGCTAGTTTACTCCAGGAGATATCAAAAAAAAAAAATTAAATGAAGTATAAAGAATGAAAAAAATAGAAATGTGAAATATCTCATTAAAAAAAAAGTGATCAGGGACAGCTAGGTGTCGCAGTGAGTAGAGTGCCGGCCCTGGAGTCAGAAGGACCTGAGTTCGGATCCGGCCTCAGACACTTAACACACAAACAAAAACCTAGCTGTGTAACCTTGGGCAAGTTACTTAACCCCAATTGCCCTCCAAAAAAAAAAAATTATATAGAAAATAGATTGAGGAAAGATCATTTTAGAATTATCACATTACCTGAAAGTCATGATCAAAAAAAGAACCTATATATCATACATCAAGAAATTATCAAGGAAAACTGCCTTGATAGCCTAGAACTAATGGGTAAAATAGAAAATGAAAGAATATGCCAATCATCTCCTGTAAGAGTTGCCAAAATGAAAGCTCCCAAGAATATTGTAGTCAAACTCCAGAGTTCTGAGTCAAGGAGAAAATATTGTAAACAGTCACAAAAATGGGGCGGCTAGGTGGCGCAGTGAGTAGAGCGTCAGCCCTGGAGTCAGAAGGACCTGAGTTCGGATCTGACCTCAGACACTTAACGCACACACAAATAAAAACCTAGCCGTGTGGCCTTGGGCAAGTTACTTAATCCCATTTGCCCTCCAAAAAACAAAAAGACAAAAATAAATAAATAAATAGTCACAAAAAGCAGTTCTAATATCCTGGAGCCACAGCCAGAATAACATGAGATTCAACAATTGCTACATTGAAGGATCTGAGGCCTTGTAATATATTTTGGAGGGCAAAGGAGTCAAAATTACAACCAAGCAAAATTGAGTATAGTCCTTTAGTGGAAAAATGGATATTTAATGAAATAGAGAACTTTCAAGCATTTCTGATGAAAAGACCAGAGCAGAATAGAAAATATGTCTTTCAAATATCAGACTCCAGAGAACCATAAAAAGGCAAACAGGAAAGAAAACCCATAAGGGATTCAATAAGGTTAAACTATATATTCCTACATGGGAATATGATACTTGGAACTCCAAGAACTTTATCATTATCGGGGTATTTAGAATGAGTAAATACAGTCAGAGGGTAAGAGTGTGAGTTGACTATGATGAGATGATATGCAAAAAAAAAAAATTAAGGAGTGAGAAAGAGGGATGAATTTGGAAAAGGGGAAGGGAAAGGTGGAAGGGGGTAAATTATCTCACATAAAGAGGCGTGAAAGAGCTTTTATAGTAGAGGGAAAAGGAATTGTGGTGGACAACCCTTGAACCTTATTGTCATCAGAATTGACTCAAAGAGGAAATAATTTACACACTCATTTAGGTATATAAACCTATCTTACCCTACAGGGAAGTAGGAAAGGATTGGGAGGTGCTTATAGAAGGGAAGGCAGAAGGGAGGGCGGGGAGAGACTGCAGGGTCAGAAGCAAGACAATTCCAAGGAGGGACATGGTGAAAATAGAAAGAGAGAAGGACAAATGGGAAAACAGGACGAAGAGAAATGCACACTAATTATAACTATGAAAAAAATTTAAAGCAAGTTTCTCTGATAAAAGTCTCATTTCTCAAATATAATGAGAACTGAATCAAATTTATAAGAATACAAGTTATTCCCTAATTTACAAATGTTCAAATAATATAAACAGGCAGCTTTTAGATGGACAAATCATATCTATCTGTAGTCATATAAAAATGCTGAAAATAACTATGAATTAGAGAAAGCAGATTAAAACAACTCCATGGTACCAACTCATAGCTATCAAATTGGTTAAAATGCAGAAAGGGAAAAGAATAAATGTTGATGATAAGGTGGGTAAATTGGGACACATATGTACTGTTGGTGGAGTTGTAAACTGATCCACCTATTTTAAATTTGGAACTATGCCCAAAGGGTTATAAAACTGTGCATACCCTTTGACCCAGCTATACCACTACTAGGTCTGCATCCCAGAGAGATTAACAAAACTAGGGAAATAGGATAATAGGGAAAGGACCTTTATGTACAAAAATATTTATAGCAGTTCGTTTTGTGGTGGAAATTGAGAGGATACTCATCAATTGGGTAATAGCTGAACAAATTGTAGTATGTGATTAAGATACTATTTTACTCTAAGTAATGATGAGTAGAATGCTTTCAGAAAAAATCGGAAAGACTTAACCTGAATGCAGTGATAATGTGATGTTGTTATATTTGATACTTTGTTATTTGATCAAATATTGTTATTTAACCAAACCAAATTGATAGCTATGAGTTGGTACCTTGGAGTTGTTTTAATCTGCTTTCTCTAATCCATACTTATTTACAGCATTAACAGTGATGCAAAGTGAAATGAGCAGAAGTAGGAGAACATTGTACAAAATAATATCAATATTGTATGACGATTAACTGTGAATGAATTAGCTATTCTCAGCTATACAAAAATCTAGGACCTGTGCTGAAAAAAATTTCTATCTACCTACAGCGAAAGAACTGATAAAGTCTGGGTACAGTCTGAAATGTATTTTTAAACTTTATTTTTCTTGTGGTTTTTTGTCTGTGTTTTCTTTCACAACATGACACATATGGAAATATGTTTTGCATGACTGCACATGTATAAGTTATATCATTTTACTTGCCTTCTCAAAGAGGGTGTGGAGGTGTGACCAAGAGAAAGAATTTGGAACTCAGAAACCTTTTAAAAATTAATGCTAAAATTAGTTTTTACATTAATTGGAAAAAATAACATATTTGAAACTTGAAAAAAAAACAAAGGATTTAAAAAATAACGACCCCCTCTTTTATTTGTAAATCATGTTTTGCAAGACCAAAGAATGTTACACTTCATATAAGCAAATTTCATTTTACTTTGCTACCAAAAGTCTTATTAAATGGTAGTAAGTTTTATTTGTATTAATACCTGACACACATGTATGCATATTATATGTGTGGATAATTTAATATCTTTCAAATAATTTTCTTTTTTTTTTATATTTGAAACATTTAATCTTAAGACCTTGAATTTCAGATCCATTTCTTTCCTCCCTTGTCACCCATTCCCTCTGGGGAGATAAGTAATTCAGTATATGTTGTACATGTCTAGCTATGCAAAACATTATCATATTAGATATATTGTACAAGGCTGCTTATAATTCCCTCCCACTCATCCCACCCCCCACCTGGTCCATTCCCTACATGATCCTGTCACTCTTCTATAGTGGGTACTTCCAACCTCCCCTCCCACCAAGGGTGCCCTCCCATCCGTCATCCCTCCTCTCATCTCCCTTCCCCCTATTCTGCTGTAGGTTGAGATATCCCATTTAGTATGTATGACATTCTCTCCCTGAACCAAATTCAATGAGAATGTGGTTTTGCCTTTTTGCCTTCCTATTGTCCCCCTCCCTTGCAACCACTTCCCCTTGCTTCTTCTGCATGTGATAGTTTACCCTACCCTGTCTCTCCCCATCTCCTCTTGCCACTTTCCTCTCACACCTCATAATTTCACCCCTTAAGTAGCATCCCTTCCCAACAAATTCAACCTATGCCCTCTATCCATATATAACTGTAACCATCTACACACACATTCACATATGTACTCATATGACCACATACCCTTCTTCTATTATTTTCACAGTGAGAAAGATATCATCAGTCACAGTTATTGCTTTTCCTTATAGGAATATAAATAGTTCAACTTTGATAAGTTCCTTTTAATTTCTTTTCCCTGATTACCTTCTCAGGCATCTCTTGCTTCTTGTGTCTGGATGTCAAATTTTCTATTCAATTCTGGTTTTTTCCTCAAGAATGCTTGAAAGTCCTCTATTCCACTGAATGACCATATTTTCCCTGAAACAAAATACTCAGTTTTGCTGGGTAGGTGACCCTTGGGTTCATTCCCAGCTCTTTTGCCCTCTGGAATATCATATTCCATGCCCTTCGATCCCTCAGTGTAGAAACTGCCAGGTCCTGGGCTATTCTGATTGTGTTTCCACAATATTGAAATTGTTTCTTCCTGGCTGCTTGGAGTATTTTCTCCTTGATCTGGGGATTCTGGAACCTGGCTATAATATTCCTGGGAGTTTTCTTTTTGGGATCTTTTTCAGGAGGTGATCGATGGATTCTTTCAACCTCTATTTTGCACTCTGGAACTAAAACATCAAGGCAATTTTCCTTGAGAATTTCTTTAAGGGTGATTTCTAGGTTATTTCTTTGATGGCTTTCAGGTAGTCCAATAATTTTTAAATTGTCTCTCCTGGATCTATTTTCCAGGTCAGTGGTCTTTCCCATGAGATATTTCACATTGCCTTCTAATCTTTCATTTGTTTGGATCTGCTTAACAGCATCTTGATTTCTCATAAAGTCATTAGCTTCCATTTGCTCCAGTCTAACTCTGAAGGAATGAATCTCCTCAGTGAACTTTTGAGATTCTTTTTCCATCTGGCAAATTCGACTTTTTAAGGCATTCTTCTCCTCATTGCCCTTTTGGGCCTCCTTTGCCATTTGAGTTAGTCTATTTTTTAAGGTGTTGTTTTCCTCAGTCAGGCTGTTATCCCTCATTTCATACTTTTCCTGCATCCTTCTCATTTCTCTTTCCAATTTTTCCTCCACTTCTCTTATTTGATTTTTAAAGTCCTTCTTAAGGTCCTCTATGGCCTGCAACCCGCTCATGTTTTCCCCTGGGACTTTTGGAGCAGGACTTCTGACCTCACAGTCCTTTTCCCATTCTATGCCCCCAAAATAGGAGTCTAGGGTCGCATTTTTCTGTTTCCTTTGCCTTGGCATGTTGCCACTTAATTACTTGACTTTTAGGCTTGTTGCCACACTATGGCTCTGCTGCCAGACCGGAATTTTCGTCCCAAACGTGTGGGGGACAGCTTCCGTTTCTGGAAGCTGGAAATCCACCCATGACCTCCACCCCAGATCACAATCCAGATCCAGGGAGGTTAAAGCAAGAGCGATTACCCCCCAAGACTGATCGCTGGATCTCCCTACAATTAATTGCAGGCCAGGAGCTGGAGCTGCCTCTGAAAACTACAAAATGGCGTGTCTCCTCAGCTGCTTCTAGCCCCCAGGGGAGGAAGCTGACGCATTTCCCAAATACTGTTCCCAAAGTCCATAGGGCACTAACCTCTCACTTTGTCCTAGGTGTGTCTATGTTGATAATTCTGGAATCACCACAGCTGCTGGTGTTCTGGGGTCTCTCCAGCCAGCTGCTGGCCGTGCTGCCCTGTGGCTAAAACCTCGGCTCACGGGGACCTGGGCTAGGCTCAGCTCCCTGCGCTCTGTGCACTGCGTGCTACCTGCTCCCAGAGTGCTGTGCTGGTCCTTCCTGCAGGGCTGCTGGGCTGTCCTCAGCGGCAGGTTAGCTTCTCTGTTTCGTTCTGTGGTTGCTGGGGCTCCAGAAGTTGTTCAGAGCCCTCTTTTACATACTTTGGAGGGAATCTGGGGGCAGAGTGGCTTGGATGAGCTGTTTCTACTCCGCCATCTTGGCTCCGCCCCCCCCCCCCACATAATTTTCACATAGATTTTCTCTTTGTATTTTTGTAAGGAAGGAAAAGCTGATATCCTCTTAATTCAGTTCAATCAATCAAAAAGATAAGAGTTTGAAATAGGTTGTAGCAGAAAACACCCCAGTATCCCCAAGGTGGCTGCCAACACAGGTTCTTAGATCTGCTTTTCTTTTTTTTTTTTTTAAACAAATACTTTATTAACTTCTGTTTTACATCATTCATTTCCGCCAGATTTTGAGTTACAATCATTTTCCCCCCATTATTCCCCTACCCAACCTCCCAGAATAGCAGTCCCACAAGATATCGCTTCCTCCAATCTGCTCTCTCCCATACCTTCTCCCATACCCCCATCGACTTTTCCATTAGAGGAAGGTGAATCTTTGTGTCCCAATGCCTGCACATCTTATCTCCCAATTATAAGCAAAAGAGTATTAATAATAGTATTTATATATATTGAAACATTTAATCTTAAGACCTCGAATTTCAGATCCATTTCCTTCCTCCCTTGTCACCCATTCCCTCTGGGGAGATAAGTAATTCAGTATATGTTGTACATGTCTAGCTATGCAAAACATTATCATAGTAGATATATTGTACAAGGCTGCTTATAATTCCCTCCCACTCATCCCACCCCCTACCTGGTCCATTCCCTACATGATCCTGTCCCTCTTCTATAGTGGGTACTTCCAACCTCCCCTCACCCCAAGGATGCCCTCCCATCCATTATCTCTCCTCTCATCCCCCGTCCCCCTATCCTGCTGCAGGTTGAGATATCCCATTTAGTATGTATGTCATTTTCTCCCTGAACCAAATTCAATGTGAATGTGGTTTTGCCTTTTTAGCCTTCCTTATTCTCCCCTCCTTTGCACCCACTTCCCCTACATGAGATAGTTTACCCTACCATGTCTCTCCCCATCTCCTCTTGCCACTTTCCTCTCTCACCTCATAATTTCATCCCTTGAGTACTCTCCCTTCCCAACAAAATCAACCTATGCCCTCTATCCATATATAACTGTAACCATATACACACACATTCACATATGTATTCGTATGACCACACCCCCTTCTTCCATTATTTTCATAGTGGGAAAGATATCATCAGTCACAGCTATTGCTTTTCCATATAAGAATGTAAATAGTTCAACTTTGATAAGTTCCTTTTGATTTCTTTTCCCTGATTACCTTCTCAGGCATCTCTTACTTCTTGCATCTGGATGTCAAATTTTCTATTCAATTCTGGTTTTTTCCTCAAGAATGCTTGAAAGTCCTCTATTCCACTGAATGACCCTATTTTCCCCTGAAACAAAATACTCAGTTTTGCTGGGTAGGTGACCCTTGGGTTCATTCCCAGTTCTTTTGCCTTCTGGAATATCATATTCCATGCCCCTCGATCCCTCAGTGTAGAAGCTGCCAGGTCCTGGGCTACTCTGATTGTGTTTCCACAATACTGAAATTGTTTCTTCCTGGCTGCTTGTAGTATTTTCTCCTTGATCTGGGGATTCTGGAACCTGGCTATAATATTTCTGGGAGTTTTCTTTTTGGGATCTTTTTCAGGAGGTGATTGGTGGATTCTTTCAACCTCTATTTTGCCTTCTGGATCTAAAACATCAGGGCAATTTTCCTTGAGAATTTCTTGAAGGGTGATTTCTAGGTTCTTTCTTTGATCATGGCTTTCAGGTAGTCCAATAATTTTAAATTGTCTCTCCTGGATCTATTTTCCAGGTCAGTGGTTTTTCCCATGAGATATTTCACATTGCCTTCTACTCTTTCATTTGTTTGGATCTGCTTAATGGTATCTTGATTTCTCATAAAGTCATTAGCTTCCATTTGCTCCAGTCTAACTCTGAAGGGATGAATCTCCTCAGTGAACTTTTGAGATTCTTTTTCCATCTGGCAAATTCGACTTTTAAGGCATTCTTCTCCTCATTGCCCTTTTGGGCCTCCTTTGCCATTTGAGTTAGTCTATTTTTTAAGGTGTTGTTTTCCTCAGTCAGGCTGTTGACCCTCATTTCATACTTTGCCTGCATCCTTCTCATTTCTCTTTCTAATTTTTCCTCCACTTTTCTTATTTGATTTTTAAAGTCCTTCTTAAGGTCCTCTATGGCCTGCAACCCGCTCATGTTTTCCCCTGGGGCTTTTGGAGCAGGACTTCTGACCTCACAGTCCTTTTCCCGCTCTATGCCCCCAAAATAGGAGTCTAGGGTTGCATTTTCTGTTTCCTTTGCCTTGGCATGTTGCCACTTAATTGCTTGACTTTTGGGCTTGTTGCCACACTATGGCTTTAAGGCCAGCTAGAGGAATTTTCGTCCCGAACGTGTGGGGGGCAACTTCCGTTTCTGGCTAGCTGTAAACCCACCCACAACTTCCACCCTAGATCACAATCCAGATCCAGGGAGGTTAAAGCAAGAGCGATTACCCCCCAAGACTGATCGCTGGATCTCCCCACGATTTGTAGGCTGGGAGCCGGAAATGCCTCTGAAAACTACACAGTGGCGTGTCTCCTCAGCAGCTTCTAGCCCCCAGGGGAGGGAGCTGACGCATTCCCCAAATGCAGGTCCCAAAGTCCATAGGACACTAACCTCTTACTTTGTCCTAGGCAAGTCTATGTTGAGAATTCTGGCATCTCCACAGTTCCTGGTGTTCTGGGGTTCCTCCAGCCGGCTGCTGGCCCTGCCGCCCTGGGGCTAAAACCTCGGCTCACGTGGACCTGGGCTCGGCTGGCTCCTGCGCTCTGCGCGCTGCCGGCTCCCAGACCACTGCGCTGGTCCTTCCTGCAGGGTGCTGGGCTGTCCTCAGCGGGAGGTTAGCTTCTCTGTGTCGTTCTGTGGGTGCTGGGGCTCCAGAAGATTTTCAGAGTCCTTTTTTACATAGTTTGTGGAGAATCTGGGGGCAGAGAGGCTTGGAAGAGCTGTTTCTACTCCGCCATCTTGGCTCCGCCCCTAGATCTGCTTTTCTAAAGGAAAGCAACTCAAAATGGGTTAACAATCTTGCTTTTATTAATCAAACATATCATTTACCTAGTTCAGGGGAAGAAGTCAGCACCCCCAACTTCAGAGTATACAATAGATTACTAGCAGAAGTTACAAGACAGAGAAACATTTCAGATCAAGCAGACAGGCCTCCAACTGTCTAACCATTACATCTATATCTAGTCAGTTACCAGAGAGGGAAGCGTCAACATCTGGGTTTTTCAAAGCCAGGAGGCTCTCAATGGCTGCCCAGAGTCTTGTCTGGTCAAATAACACAACACTTCTCAAAGTGAGCCCCCCCAAACACCTCACATCAGGTATTATATAGTCTTCTCCTGGCTCAGAGAATGTAACAACCCTCTTGACCCACTGCCCAATCACAAAGTATCTCCTGAAAAACAAGCCTCCCACCACAGGCTCCAGGTGCACTTAAGGCTATCAAAGGGCTTAGGGGCAGGGAAGATCTTTAAAATTTACATTCCTAATAACACTGGGAGGAAGATGTATGAGTATAGAGGTATAGTCAGTTGAAAGAAATGCTCAGGAGGTAGATAAGATGTCTTTGACAGAAAAACAAGCTTAGAAGAGGGGAGGGTTTGGGAGAAAATATAATTAGGTAATGGAACTGATATATTATTTGTTTTTCCTACACACACTATGAGTCACAGAGCAGGGCTGAGACTTCAAGGCTCCAGCCTCCAAGTCCAGTGTTTCTCAATATACCACATATCCTGATGGTCAATAATGTAAATAGGTGTTAAACACTAATGGAGAAAATACATCTAGCTATGAGACCTATTCCAAGTTAAGAGAATTATGATATTAATCAATATAGTATCTTAATGGTAAAAGAAGAAAAGATGGGTGATTAATTAAACATTAAGAGGAATATTCAACTAAATTAGAAGAAAATTAATTTCTTCACAGTTTAAAGAATAAAATTACAATTATTCTTTTCTGGTTTAGCTCAAATTTCTGGTATTAGAAATTTGATTTTCAAGCTGTGGAGGTTTGATTTGTCTTTTCTAAAGAAAAAGATTAAATGATGATAACCTATCTCTTCGTTTTATAAATTTCTCAAATACATTCTTTATTTAATTTATTCTTTATATTTGCTGACAATCCTAAGCACCATATGCTAAGTATGAATATATATTTATATAACTTCATAGCTACATATTTTGTTTTCTAGATTTACAAAAACAAAATCTTTCTCACATATGTAGAAATCAATTTTAATATCTTTTATCAAGCATAATAAGAATTTCATATTGTTTAAAGTTACTTCCCCAAGATGACTCTATTAATGCATTGATGACATAAAAATTCTTTTTACCAAATATCTATCAACTTATCTGTCTGACTATGTATCTATACCTCCAAGCCTAATGTCTTTTGTTCTTAGTTTTATTAATATCAATTCATGACCGCAGAAACCTTGTATTGTTGAGAGTATTTAATGCTTTTAATTCCTGCAGGAATAAGTTACATTGTTCCATATTGACCCCTATCAACTATAGAACACACAATGTTTTATTTAAATAGTATCTTTGATCCATTCGTTTCAAAGCCTTGGGTATATGCATGAGTTACATAAGGACTATTATCCTAATTTTACAAAGTGAAAATCTTAAACAGAATGGTTAAGTAACAACTATTAGTCAAAGAGTCAAAAGTCAATAAGTATTAGTTAACTGCTTATTATATGTCAGACACTATGCTAAGCAATGAGAATACAAATAGAATTTGAAAGAAAGACTTCTGTCCTAAATGAAATTAAATTCTAAAGGAGGAAGCACAAGAAAGGAAGCTGAAAAGAAAAGCAGAAGGGAAAACACAAGCACAAAGAATAGCCCAGTGAGGAATGAGACATGTTCTTCCTTAAATGGAGGACATGGGTGGAGCAATCCAGCTGAAGGGAGAAGTTGCAGAGGCAAATCTACTACCAAGTGTGGAAATTCAAGGACTAGAATAAGACTTCAGAATGAAGAGACAGAGCATAGAAGCTATTTAGCACAGTGACTTAAGAGCTGGACTTGGAGATGAGAAGATCTAGTTTTGAATCCTGGCTCACATGGGCTCTGTGATTCTGGTCAAGTCATGTAATCTATCTGAGCCTCAGTTTCTTCATAGGTAAAATGGGGATTAAAAATAGCATCTACCATAGTCAAGATGATAGTATAGAACAGGACTTCCACAGGGCTCCCACTTCCACCTCCTCCAATTCATGCAAAAGGTGACTCTGAACAAGCTTTGGAGCTACAGAACCCACAAAATGACACAGAGAAGCTAACCTCCCACTGAGGACAGCCCTGCAGGACACAGGAAGTGGCCAGCACAGCATGTTGGGACCTGAGCCCAGCCCCATGCAAGCCAGAGGTTTTAGCCTCAGGGTGGCCAGAACCACCCGCAGGCTGGAGGGACTTCAGATCACCAGCAGCTGTGGCAGTTTCCAGAATTACCAACCCATAGATGCTAAGGACAAAGTGAGAGGTCAGTACAGTATAGACTTTGTGAACCAGGAGTTAAGAAGTATGGTCAGGCCTTTAGCCCCTGGAGGGAGAAGCATCTGAGGCACTGCGGCCATGCAGCTGCCACCACATGGCTGCTTCAGAGCTCCTGGTCTGCAGATTGTAGGGGGACCAAGCAACCAGTATGATGGGTAATTGCTTTTGCTTTAGCCTGCTTTGATCTGGATTGCTGTCCTTGGGGTGAAGGTCCTGGGGTTTGCCAGAGCACATGGACACTTCAGAGAAGGCACCCAACTAATAGCTCCAACAGCTACAAAAACCCCAGAGATTTGGGACAAAGCTCCCACCTCTGGTAGCAGAGTTCTGCTGTGGCAAAAAGCTCAAAAGTCAAGTAATTGTGTGGCAACAGGAGCAAACAAGGGAAGTAAGGCAAACACAGCAGTCCAATTCTGGATTCCTTTTTTGGGGACAAAAAGGATCAAAGCATGGAACAGGAGGAAGACAACGAAGTCAGAACTCCTGCACCAAAAGCTTCTAAGAAAAATATGAGCTGGTTAAAGGCCATAGAGGACCTTAAGAAGGATTTTGAAAACCAAAGAAGAGAAGTAGAGAAAAAATTGGGAAGAGAAATGAGAATGATGCAAGAAAATTATGAAATGAGAGTCAACAACCTGACTGAAGAGAATAAAACTTTAAAAAATAGACTAATTCAAATGGCAAAAGAGGCTCAAAAAGGGATTAAGGAGAAGAATGCCTTCAAAAGCCTAATTTGCCAGATGGAAAAAGATTCTCAAAAGCTCAATAAAGAGAATCATTCCTTCAGAATTAGATTGGAGCAAATGGAAGCTAGTGAGTTTATGAGAAATCCAGATACTATTAAACAGATCCAAACAAATGAAAAAAACAGAAGGTAATGTGAAATATCTCATTGGGAAAACCACTGATCTGGAAAATAGATCCAGGAGAGATAATTTAAAAATTTTTTTGACTACCTGAAAGCCATGATAAAAAAAACCCTAGAAATCATCCTTCAAGAAATTCTCAAAGAAAATTGCCCTGATATTTTAGAACCTGAGGTCTAAATAGAGGTTGAAAGAATACACTGATGACCTCCTAAAAGAGATCACAAAAAGAAAATTCCTAGGAATGTTATAGCCAGGTTCCAGAGTTCCCAGATCAAGGAGAATATATTACGAGCAGCCAGGAAGAAACAATTTAAATACTGTGGAAACACAATCAGGATAACACAGGATCTAGAAGCTTCTACAGTGAGGGATGCAAGGGCTTGGAATATGATATTTCAGAGGTCAAAGGAGCTGGGCTTAAAACTAAGAATCACATACCCAGCAAAACAGGGGGAGATATTGTCATTCAATGGAATAGAGGAATTTCAAGCATTCTTGATGAAAAACCAGAGTTGAATAGAAAATGTGACATTCAGATACAAGAGGCAAGAGAAGCATGAGAAGGTAAACAGGGAAAAGAAATCATAAGGACCTTATCAACGTTGAACTACTTACATTCCTACATCGAAAAATGATAATTGTAACTTATGAAACTTATCTCAGTATGAGAATAGTTGAAGGGAATAGAAATGTATGTGTGTGTGTATGTATATGTGTATATATACACATACATATATATACACCTACATACATATATATGTCTATATAGGAGGGTATATGGGCATATGAATACATATGTGAATGTGTGTATATATGTATACAGGTATACATAGACAGAGGGTATAGGATCAGTTGAATAGGAAGGGATGATACTTAACTGGTGAAATTAAGAGGTGAGAGAGGAATATAATGAGAGGAGATGGGGAGAGATAGAATGGGGTAAATTATCTCATATAGAAGGGGCAAGGGAAAACTTACAATGGAGGGGAAGAACAGGAAGGCAAAAGGGAATAAGTCGACCTTATTCTCAATGAATTTGGTTCAGGGAGGGAATGACATACACACTAAATAGGGTATGTTTTGTGTAAATACACATACTAACCTGTATTGAATTGCTTATCTTCCCAGTAAGGATAGGTCGTGAGGGAGGTAGGGAAAGAATCTGGAATTCAAAGGTTTAAAATCAAATGTTTAAAGATATTATTATTATTATTATTATTATTATTATTATTTTACATGTAACTTGGAAATAAGATATACAGGCACTGGGGCATAGAGACCTACTGGAAAGTCAGAGAGGTGATGGGGAAAGATATAGAAGAGAGCAGATTGGGGGAGGGGATATTCAGTGGGATCACTGGTTTGGGGTGGTGGGTAGGGGAAGAATGGAGACAAAATTTGTAACTCATATCTTGTGGAAATGAATGATGTAAACTAAAAAATAAAAAAAAAATAAATAAACTACAAAAAAAAGCATCTACCTCTTAGGGTTAGTTAATAAGCTACAGTGTAAAGTGATTTGTAGACCTTGTAGTAGTAGAGAGATGCTATTATTATTTAAGCAAAGCCATCCAAAGGCCAGCTGTAGAGAACAGAACATTGAAATGTTAATATTTCAGTGTTTTTTGTTTGTTTTATTTTTGTTTTTCACCTCCTTCTGTGATGTAGGGAACTCCCAGTGTGGAATGTACATCCACCAGTGCAGACCTACACCTATTTTTCAGCAGGGTATTATCTCTTTTAGATAATTTTCTGGGAGGACTGAGGAATTAAATAGCTTGCCCAAAGGTCATATAGACAGTTAATATGGGGAGTTGGGGGGACTTGAACCCAAGTTTTTCTGATGAAAGTCTAACTTCCTATGTATGTAAATTACCTGTCCATGTAGTTAAAGGATAATGGTGATGAAAGAAAGGTCATGAGTCTCAATTCCGATATGGCTTAGTTAATATTAAACTGTGGAACATAATAAGTATAACAAAGTTCAAGTGATTGATAAAGGCATGTTCTTAATTTCAAAAAAGACAGTTGTAAATCTGTTGTCCTTAGGGCAAGATATCCCTATTAAGGAAAACGACAACAACCAAAATGCATATTAAATTGAAAATAAGAAAGCAAAGTCAACTTAGTTCATTATGAACACTTTATTTTCTGTCCTATCATATAAGGGCTTATTCTTAGACAAAATTGTGAACTAGACAAAGTTTGTTTCTAGGTGTCAGTGATAGGTTTGTAGTTCTGAGCCTTCCTCTCTCTCTCTGGCCTTTTTTGGAGACCTCTCTCCATTAGCTTCATACTTTCAGTGACTTCCTGATCTTTTACTTTTTCCTTTTCTCTTACTCTCCATCAAAATTTTCTTCCAAAAAATAATATTAAACTAAATAGTAATTAAATGAAAATCTTGAAATTCTGCTGGAATTTGAAGCACCAGCTAATTCATAGGAGATCTATTATAAGGAGTATCAAGAGCCTGCCTCTAAGCTATACAATATATGTAATACCTACTACTTGGGCTATTAGTAAGATAAACACTATAAGGAACAGTCATAGAGCTTTAGTTCATTTTCATACAATAAAGAATTTATAAATATATGAAAACATTCATCAATGATTATTTCAACAGAAATTTAAACAATATGATGGTGCTTTTCTTATCAGTAAAATGCGCTGAGAAGGGTGTTTTACACACACACACACACACACACACACACACACACACACATACACACACATGTGACAGGGAAGAAAAGGAAAAAATATCAAAATATTTTTTTTCAGTTAAAATTTATATATATACATATAAATATACATATATATGCCTATATATATGTATACGTACATATACATGTATACGTGTGTGGGGGGGGGTAGGTATAGATGGACTTACCTGTGGGATATTATTTCCTTCTCTAGAATGTAAACTCCTTGGGGCAGCTAGGTGGCACAGTGAATAGAGCACCAGCCCTGGAGTCAGGAGGAACTGAGTTCAAATCAGGCCTCAGACACTTAACACACACACACACACACACACACACACACACACACACATACACACACACGCACACACACTCACAAAAACTAGCCGTGTGACCTTGGGCAAGTCACTTAACCCCAACTGCCCTACCTTACCCCCTCAAAAAAAAAAAAAGAATGTGAAATCCTGGAGGACAAAAGATATTTGGTCAATGCCATAACAATAACAATGATAGCCATAATGCATATAAAGTGCGGAAACTTTATGATGTTAATATGGTGAACTAAGTAGTGCACACATTTTTATTCCTATTTTATAGATGAGGAAACTAAGCCTCTTATAGGCCAAGAGATTTTTCCATGATCACAAAATATATGTGTTAAATATTTCTGCTACAGTTATTTTTCCTTTGTTGCTTTGTTAAATATTAAAGGAAGTCATGCTTTATTCCTTACAGATTAGACTATGAGCCGAAAAGTATAGTTCAAAGTAAGCCAATATTAATCTTGCAATTAAACCATTTGGACAAACTACTTAGATACCACTTTTTTTTTAACCAATCCTGTTCTCTGCTTCAACCCCAAAATTCTGGTTTATTGTTAGATTCTAGATTATTTGAGACACATCTAGTTTAACTTTATGTCATTTATTTTTATTGTTTTAAATCTAAAAGAAAAAGAAAAAATGATGACATTTTTTATAAACAATGGATATAGAGATAACATATTTTCCTACAAGATGAAGAAATTCAGTTTATTTTCTGATCTTTTGGGTAATATACCTCAAGGAATCAGTGATAATAAAGCTTTACTTGCAAAAACTAGCTGATTTTAAAAGATATCTCCTCAATAACAATTTGAGTATTCAACATACTGCCATTTGTGGGCCCACAGTAATAATGATAGATTCAATTAATTTTTTTTCATTTTTTATATATAAGTGGTTAACTCTAAACTCTTTCCTCCTTTCAGGTTATGGTACTGAATAAATTCCCCTTTGTGATGTATGTTCTAAATAGGAGAAGAGAATCGAACTATAATTTCATTGTTAGAAAGAACTCTATTCATTGCACCTCTTAGTGGCCCCGATCCCACAATTTATAGCCCTTTGGGCATAGTTCCAAATTGTTTCCAGAGTGGTTGGATTAGTTCACAACTCCACCAACAATGCATTTGAGCTCCAATTTTCCTCCTTTTCTGTCATATTAGTTTATCTGACAGGGATGAGGCAGTACCTGAGTTGTTTTATTATTTTTTAAATTTTATGTTTATTTTTAGTTTACAACATTCATTTCCACAAAATTTTGAGTTACAAATTTTCTCTCTGTTTTTCCCCTGCCCACCACCCCAAAACAATGATCCCACTGAATAAACTTTCCCCCAATCTGCTCTCTCTTATATCCTCCCCCATTGCCCCTGCTGACTTTCACATAGGGCAAGATGGATCTCTATACCTCAAGGCCTGTATATATTATTTCCCAGTTGCATGTAAAATAATAATAATAATAATAATAATAATTTTACACATTTGATTTTAAATTTTTGAATTACAGATTCTTTCCCTTCTTCCCTCATCACTCACCCTTACTGGGAAGACAAGCAATTCAATATAGGTTGTATATGTGTAGTTATTCAAAACATTTCCATAGTGGATATATTATGAAAGACTGCCTTTATTTCCCTCCATCCTATCCCGATCCCCACTTGTTCTATTTTCTACTTTGACCCTGTCCCTTTTCAAAAGTGTGTGTTTCTAACTACCCTCCCCCCCAATCTGCCCTCCCTTCTATCATCCCCCCTCTTATCCTCTTTCCCCCTACTTTCCTGTAGGGTAAGATAGCCAATGTAGTGTGTATATCATTCCCTCCTTAAGTCAAATTCAATGAGAGTAACATTGACCCATTCCCTTTTGCCTTCTTGTTCTTCCCCTCCATTGTAATAGTTTTCCCTTGCCTCTTAATATGAGATAATTTACCCTATTCTGTCTCTCCCTATCTCCTCTCATTATATTCCTCTTACCTCATAATTTTATTTTTAAAGATCATCCCTTCCTATTCAATTGATCTTGTGCCCTCTGTCTATGTATATCTGTACACATATATATACACACTCACGTATGTATTCATACATACATATACTGTACTATATAGACACATATATATATACATATATATATAATATACATTTATATTCTCTTCAACTATCCTCATACTGAGAAAGGTTTCATCAGTCACACTTATTGTTTTTCCATGTAAAAATGTAAGTAGTTTGACTTTGATAAGTTCCTTATGATTTCTTTTCCCTGTTCAGCTTCTCATGCTTCTCTTGCTTCTTGTATTACCTGAGTTGTTTTAATTTGCATATGTCTAATCAATAGTGATTTAGAGCATTTTTTTCCTATGACTATAGGTAGTTTTAATTTCTTCATCTGAAAACTGCTTGTTCATATCCTTTGACCATTTATCAATTGGGTAATGACTTGTATTCTTATAAATTTGGCTCAATTCTCTATAGAAACGCCTTTATCAGAGACACTGGCTATGTAAAAAATATTTCCAAGATTTCTGCTTCCCTTCTAATCTTGATTGCATTGACTTTATGCAAAATTTTTTAATTTAATGTAATCAAACTTATCCACTTTGCATTTCATAATGTTCTCTATCTCTTGTTTGGTCATAAACTCTCCTGTTCTCCATAGAACTGACAGATGAACTGTTCCTTGCTTTCCTGATTTGCTTATCAACTTTAATGTCTAAATTATGTACCCATTTTGACCTTATCTTGGTCTATGCTGTAAGATACTGGCTGATGCCTAGTTTCGGCCATACTATTTTCCAGTTTTCCCAGCAGGTTTTGTTAAATAATGAATTATTATTCCAGAAGCTGGAGTCTTTGAGTTTATCAAACAATAGATTACTACAATTATTAACTGCTGTGTCTTGCATTCCTAACCTATTCCACTGATTCACCACTCTGTTTCTTAACCAGTACCAAGTAGTTTTGATGTTTGCTGCTTTATAATATAGTTTTAGATCTGGTAAGGCTAGGTCACCTTTGCATTTCTTTTCATTATTTTCCTTGATATTCTGGACCTTTTGTTCTTCCAGATGGATTTTGTTATAATTTTTTCTAGTTCTATACAATAATTTTTGGTAATTTGATTGGTATAGCTTGGAGCCTTGCTGCAGGTCCCCTGGTATGAGGCTGACTGCTACTGCTACTGCTCTTGGACCTTGACCCTCTCCTACCCCATGAGACAGACCTTTCCTGCCAGCTTGGTAAGCTGCTTCCCTGCTGCAAGTTCAATTCTGAGGTGTTTTTTTGGAGTGGAATTTGGGAGTGCCTCAGAGGGTTCATTCTTCACTCTACCATCTTGGCACTGAAAGTCTGATTCTATAATTTCAAACCTTTTTTTCAGTCCAACTGAACTCAACTGATCTGGGGATAGTGAATAAGATTCCTTTACTTTCTTTGGTCTCTCAGAAATTTTCCATTATATACACATCAAAGAGATGATTTTTTTTTCAGAAATGGAAACTTATAGCAAAAACAGAATTTATAACACACGGTCTGTTAGGCCAGGTTCTTGTTAAGAATTTGAATGTGCTTGATACATGGAAAAGTATAAATTCACCCTGAAATAAAAAAAGATAAATATTGTACCAACATAGCCAGCTGGGAGCCAAACTGTTTCTATTTTTTTTAATTAAAAAGCTAATAAATGAATCCAAATATAAAAGTTTATATAAATTCACTATAGCAGGATTTGTCTATTAAGTCTGGTGTAGTAAAAGGTACACTGGATTTCAATTTGGATGACCTGAATTGAAATTTCAGTTCTGCTATCATACCTGTGTGATCTCCCTTGAAACTCAGTTTCCATATGTGGAAAATAGAGGCATTAGATTAGATTACATCTAAAATCACTTCCAGTTCTAAATCTATCTTTCTGTTAGTCAAAGAGCAAAATGAACTGGGCAGTGAATTTGGGAATATGTTTTAGTAAATAATTTATCATGAATTTCAAAAGAAAAAAAAACTAAGCTACATGCATATTTTCTATTTCTATGATCTTGTCATTCTTCATAAGTATGTATATCTAACTATGTTAAAAGAGAAATCAGAGATAGCCTGACAAAAGAAAAAGGGAGGTGAGTTTTTTAAAAGTAGATGAATGTGGGGCAGCTAGGTGGCACAGTGAGTAAAAACGCTGGCCCTGGAGTCAGAATGACCCGGGATCAGTTCCGGCCTCAGTACTTAGCACCCACACATAAATAACTAGCCGTGTAACCTTGAGTAAGTTACTTACCCCCAGCTGCCTTAAAATAAAAGTAGATGAATGACAGAGCCATAATGACAGAGGACAGGCCAGGACCCATTTGATTTCTCCTAACATTCCCCTCCAAACAACTTTAAAATAAAGCGTCATATCAAATTTTGGAGCAGTAGAGTCAAGAAAAGGTCAGAGGGAGACATTTTTTCTAGCCTAAGACAACTTGGGAGGTTTTCAGGAGAAGACTGTAACACTGGGGTAGATACAGAACTAGAGCATCAGCAGTAGGCTTTGGAGATGGCCAAGACAGCAGCATCAGTTTCAGGAACTCTCAGACACAAGTTGGACAAGTGGTCTGAAAGGGATAAAGGAAGCAGAGGTAGTGATCACATTTCCAGGGCCAAGAGGTACTTGGCCAGAAGATCACTTCCTTTAACCATTTTTTTTTTAAATAAATGAGCTCTACCCTAAAAAAATGCAGATTCTATAAACAATCAATTTATAAACTTAGTCAAGCCTCAGGTCTATCCATAGTTATCTATGAATCTTAAAACCCCATCTTTCTTCTACATATGAGAAGATTTTTTTTAGGATCTATCATTCCTCATTTTTTGCCTCTCTTGCAATGGGACAAATAATTCCCCAAATAATGAAACCATTCAAGTACAGGTTACATATTTCCTATTTCCTTACTTAAAATCATCTATGTTTGGAAGTCATCCTTTCTTTACATTGGTAGAAGCTGCCTTTTTTCACTAAAAAACAAACAAAAAGCTCTGACATTGCAATTTATTTCTAAACTGACTCTAACTACAAGATATGAATAATTATTTGGGGACATTTCAGACTGCAAATTAGATTTTATATATGTATGCCTGTATATATTTAAATATAAAAATATACATATATTTATATATACACGTATATATGTATAGTTATATTCATTTGTCTTCCCAATTAAACATCCTATGCTAATTTTTTGGTTGATTCCAGGATACATAACCAAAAACTATGCCTGATTTTTTTTGTATTTTTGCACTGTACACTGATAATCAGTTACCCAGATTTAATGGTTATGGAGGTGTCATTGCCAAAAACAAAGAGAGTTGATGGAATTGGCTAAAGTAAGTTCATAATCAAAAGTATTCACATCTAAATGTACTATGCCAATTGATATATATATATATATATATATATATATATATATATATATATATATATATATATATAAACAGACAGTAAAGGACTTTGTAATCTATTCATATAACTGGCTTTTGAAAAACCAGAATTCAAAGGGTCACTAGAATGTTCTAAGTCTTCTTGGTTTTTCTTGAAGCAGAGCTGTCAGACATCCTTTGGTATCATTTATTAGATAGTTTCTGTGATATTATGATGCAGTATTCAAAAGTGTACTGTTATTTTGTTAAATATTTCCCAATTATATATAAAATATCTGATATTAATTATTTTTATTTAATTTCCAAATTCCCTCCCTCCCTTTTCCCTTGAGAAACCAAGCAATTTGATATTATTTATATATGTAAAGTCATGTAAAATGTATTTTCATATTGAAAAGAAAACACAAGAAAAAAAAAGAAATACAGTTTTAAAAAGTATAATTTTCTGAATTCAGAGTTCATCAGATCTCTTTCTGGATTTAGTTAGATAGCATTTTTCATCATGGGTCCTTTGGAATTGTCTTGGATTATTGTTTGATAGGCAGATAGGTGGTACAATAGATAGAGTGCTTGGCCTGGAGTTGGGAAGATTTGTCTTCATGAGTTCAAATCTGCCATCACTTGCTAGCTGTGTGACCCTGAGAAAGTCACTTAATGCTGTTTGTCACATTTTCCATATCTTAAATGAGCTGGAGAAGGAAATGCCAAACCACTTCAGTATCTTTGCCAAGAAACCCCAAATGAAGTTATGAAGAATCATTCATAACTGGAATGATTGAACCCAAATATTATCTTGATCAGAGTAGCTAAGTCTTTCACAAATGATCACCTTTACAATATTGATTTTATTATGTACACTGTTCTCTTGGTTTCTATTCACTTCATTTTGCATCAATTTACATGTCTTCCCAGGATTTTTCTGAGATAATGCTGCTCATTCATTTCTTAGAGAACAATGGTATTCCACCATAATCATATACTACAACTTATTCACCTAACCCCCAATTGAGGGGCATCTGACACTTTCCAATTCTTTGCTACCACAAAAGGAGTTGCAATAAATAATTTTGTACAAATAGATCCTTTCCTCTTTTCTTTGATCTCTTGAGAATATGGACCTAATAGTACAATTGCTGAGTCAAATAGTATTCTGTTTCATAAGTCTCTGCTTATAGCTCCAAAGAGTTTTCTAGAATAGTTGGACTAGTTCAAAACTCCGTGACAGCACATTAGCATTCTAATTTTTCCACATCCCCTCCAGCCATTTGCCTTTTGTGTCTTGTTATCCAACCTGATAGGAGGGAGGTGGGATCTAAGAGGTATTTTGCTTTGCATTTCTCTGATCAATAGTAATTTAGAGCATTTTTTCAGGTGATTATTGATAGGTTAGATTTCTTCCTTTGAAAACTGCCTAATCATATCCTTTGACCACATATCAACTGGGGAATTGTTCTTATTTTTATAAATTTGGCCCACTTCATTATATATTTAAGAATGCTACCTTTAAGAGAAATTTGCTGTAAAAATTTTGCTGTAATTTGTTTCTTCTTAGTTTCCCATGTCCCTTCTAACTTTGGCTGTATTTGTTTTGTTTGTGCAAAAGGTTTTTAATTTTATGTATCCATTTTACTTCCCACGATTCTTTCTATCTCTTGTTTTGTCATAAATCCTTCCCTTATCAAATAGATTTGACAGGCATATTTTCCATGTTCCCCTAACTTGCTTGCTTATATCACCCTTTATTTCTAAACCATTTACTCATTTTGACCTGACCTTATCTTGCTATATATATATCTTGCTATATGTATATATGTATGTATATATGTATATATATATATATATATATATATATATATATATATATATAATGGTGTGAGATGTTGGTCTATACCTAGATCCTTCCAAACTGCTTTCCATGTTTCCCAGATTGTTTTTTCCTCAAATGGTGAGTTCTTGCTTCAAAAGCTTCATCTTTGGGTTCATTAAACACTAGATTATTATTGTTATATATTGTCTGTATTGTGTACCTACTCTATTCCATAGATCCACCCCTCTTTTTCTTATCCTGTACTAGTTTGTTTTGATTACCATTTTATAATACAGTTTGAAATATGGAACTATTAAACTACCTTCCTTCACATTTTTTATTCCTTTGATAAATTTTACCTTTTGTTCTGCCAAATGAATTTAGTTATTTTTTTCTAGCTATCATATCTGGTTGATATGATACTGAGTAAGTAAACTAACAGGTAGAACTGTCATTTTTATTATATTAGCTCAGTTTACCCATGAAAAATTAATGTTTCTCCAGTTGTTTAAATCTATATTTATTTGTGTGAAAAGTATTTTGTAACTGTGTTCAGATAGTCTTTGAGTTTGTCCTGGAAGGTAGGATTCCAAGTATTTTATATTGTCTGCAGTTTTTTTTAATGGAATTTCTCTTTCTATCTCTTGCTGCCGTGTTTTGTTGCTAATATATGGAAATGCTGGTGATTGATGTGGGTTTCTTTTATTTCCTGCAACTTAGGTAATGTTGTTCATTGTTTCAACCTTTTTAGTTAATTCTCTAGGGTTTTCTAAGTATACCATCATATCATCTGTAAACAGTAATAGTTTTTTTTTCCTCAATGCATATTTTTATTCTTTCAATTTCTTTTTCTCTTCTTATTGCTATAGCTAACTTTTTTATTTTTACAAATACAAAACATTTATAAAGATAAAAGATGTTAATTTGAATGACTGAGGGAATTTCTTTCTTTTTTAAAAACTATTAAAATCCCTTATGATTATAATCAATTCTTCTCAGGATCTCTCCTCCCTTGGCACCAGAAGTGATAATATTCCTCAGGGTACCTGATCGCTTTTAACTGAAAATGATACTACTCTAAAGGGATCCTACTCCCTCTGGACCGAAAGTGTCCCTCTTTCCCCTTGACCTCTGTCCCAGTTGTGGGAACAAGCAATGGGTTTGCCAAATATCATCTGGTCTTCTTTCCAGTGCTAGCAAAGGGGTTCCCTGTAATCTCTTTCTGAGCAGTTGCCAGACTCCGTATAGGTATCTGTCTTGAGAGCTCCCAAAAGTGCTACTGATTCTGTCTGCACCACCTAGTCCCACCACTAATTGTTTCATCTATGTGGGCTCCAGGCCAGCTTCCACTCATGTCACAGATCTCTCTTCTTAGCCTCCTATCTAGAAGCATGTCTTACTCTGAACCTTTTTTTGACTTTGCCACTCCAGAATTTTATTTGAGACATTATTTAAGTTATTTGGAAAGGAATTTTGGGAGAGCTCATGTAAGTACTTTACTCACCATCGTCCAATGACACATTTTTAATGATAATGGAAAAGAAAGCAAAACTTAAACACTTAATTTGTATTTAAGCCATTTTAGCTTTCCCCTGACATTCTCTGCCCCCAAAAGAAAAAAATGGAAAAAATTACATGTAATCATTCCTTAACATTTTAATAATCAGAATTGTATTAAATGCATTGGAATGGAGAGGCATATAATGACTGAGTCAAATCATTATTGAGTGTTATCAGGCATTAATAAGGAATAATCAAATAATAACTAAAGTGGGATACAGATATATAAACTTGGAAGAGGAGGAGGAGCATTTAGAAAGGGGTAGTGTACCTTTAAGATGTAAATCTATTGAAATCCAGCCCTAGACATTGCCAGGGTCACTCTGCTTATTACTTTATGACATTTCCAGATTAAAGGTTCAATAGGGGCTCACATTAATTTGCTTAATGTTTGACTAGAAATGCTTCCCATAACTATTAGAGCACACTTTGGGCTCTCTTCATTTCAGAGCTCTTGTCAGTCATTTGAGAATGATATGCCCTGTGACTGGGATGAATAAACACATCATATATTAAGCAGAGCTTTGATCTAAAGCGACTGGAGAATGCCAACAACTAATTCTGAGGAAGGAGAAAAAACAGAAACTCGAATCTGAGAATGGAAAGGTAAAACTACTGCAAAATATAGGGTCTTATGAGTAAAATAATAGTCCTTAGGCTTTTCTGTCTTTAGAAGTACTATTTTTAAAATAGGTACTTTTATGGTCATTATTTTGAAAAATAATCAGAATACATAGTGAAACTTGAATCTATCTCTCATTCATGCACTGAAACTAGAAAGAAAGAAAAACCCAGAAATCTACAGAAATTTATTTCACACATAATTTTATAACATTTGCATTTGATCATTTGGGAGCAACTCTCAAAACTGGCACCATTCAAATCTGCATATTTTGACAAGTTATTTTCTAAAATGTTTGTTTTACTATGAATTTTCCAAAATATAGTCTACCGAGAAAGGCAAAAACCCCACCTTTTTTCCAATAAGATTCCAGATATAAACATTTTAGGATGAGTAGGTTGTAAAACACACTATGTAAGTGCTATATAAATAAAAGCAATGATGATGATGATGGTGGTGATGATGATGGACTGCCTAAGTAACTGAATTTTTAAATTTCTAATTATTAAGCTAGTAAGTTGAAACATTTCTTGATAGAAACAACTTGGGTGAGGGGGTGTTGAGGAGCTCAGTGACAGAGTAAAGGTATCTGATGTTTATCAAATAAGCATCATTGCTGTAGCTTTGTGGCTTTTCCTTTAGTGCTTATGTTTGAACATATGTAATTCCAGCAAACTTGAAGTTAGTTTCTAAGCCAGACCACATGATTTAGATTAGTACTAATGATTTTATACAATTTTAAAACTGCTCAAAGTCCTGAGAATAGCCTTGAATAATGATGGGCACATATTATTATAGGTTGTATTAAGCAGTCCTATCTCAAATTCTAATTATATTATTCCTCAGTCACAGTAGCAATGCTTGCTGTGGTTCCTGAATGTCTAGGAATAATCTCCTGTCCTGTTCTGTCATCACAGTCAAGAAAAGAACACATCTGTGTTCCCATTCTTGTAAGTAAGCCAAAGGAGTTCCATTTGTTAAGAGAAAGAAACTATTAGTGAAATTACATATTAAAAATCTCACATTGTTCTTTTTAAGGCCACAGATCTGACCCATACAGAAAGAGAGTGCTACACAAGAGAGACCAGTCTTTATCCTATATCATTGGAATCAAAGGAAAAGTAAATGGTAACGAAGAGTATTATTTGTGTTTCAGCAGAAGGAATTAATAATGTATGTTGAGGCATGAAAATAGTTCCATAGTTTTAAAAATATCAATATAAATAGTATGGCAAGTATGTTAACATCCCCATAAAGTGTAATTAAGCTTAAAAAAGTAGCAATGAATTATAGTGTAAACAATGAAAAAATATAGGCATTACTATAAATTGTGAAATAGGACTGTCAAATGTATTCACTTAGCAAACCAAGTGGCTCTACAACAGGAAAGAGAAATAAAGTAACAGGGAAAAACATTTCCATGCAGATTATAACCTCCTTGCCAGGGGACTAAATCTAATTTTATACTTTCTAATCAGCCTAAACCATTGGTGGTGCATGATAACTATCAAATGTTATTCTGCTTTTCAATTTTATCTTTGTATCTTCAGTGATTATTGAAGGACTTTACATATAGTAGGTGCCTAATAAATGTTTGTTGAATTGAATTAAATTCTACAAATAAATATTAAATGATATTTAAATCATACACATCTGCAAATGAACTACTATAATTAGATAAGATTCACATTTTTCACTAACCCTGAATTTTCGTCTTCAAGGATACAGAGCATTTACCCATGTGAATGTATACATATATATATATCATATATATATACACACACATATATGTATACATATACACACATATGTACACATATACACACATATGTATGTGTACTACATATATACACAGATCTATAACAAGTATATGAATGTAGATTTATACATGGCTATATTACAAATCATTTGACAACATGAAGTATAAAATTTCATAATGAATAACTATCTGTTAGTGAAAGATTTTTCTAAAGATGGCCAACAAAGTATTATCACTTTTAGGACTAGAGTTAATCCATTATATTAGCTTGAAAACTAATGAAAGATCATCCTGACAATGATAATGAATTAAAGTTGTTGACAAGGAGTAGGCACCCACACACTCATTTTTCCTTTTGCTAATTCTAAGCCTTTCTCTGTATTTCCTTCTCTCAATTAGACATAGGAAAGTGTGGCCCTCCCCTTTTAGAAAGAAGCTTTTAGATTAATCATATTATCTTAAGGTTCCAAATCTCCATGCCTGCCTGACCTTTCTTCCGTTAGAATCCATTATCTTAAACTATCACAATAATCCTGGCTTTAGGGAGGGAGAGAGGAAAGCAGGAATCAAACCTAATAGATGGCAAATAAGATTAATCTATGATCTAAGTGCCGATTACACTTGGCCCTGCCCTTGAACACCCAGGTGTAACCTTGAAATTCACATCCGCTAAGTCAGTACAATTGGATTGAGGGTCCCTGAAGACCTTAAGGGGCAGCTGGCCAAACTTTACCCATTATTCCCCAAGGATATCTGAGCTGTCTCAACCTCAAACTCTTTTACTTGTGGAATCTGGCAGTTGTGCTTTTAAATGTTTGTTTTGGGATGATTCACATTTTTTAGATAAAATACTTATTTGGGGGCCCTTGGATTTTGTTTGTCAGAAGCAACCAGCCATGGAAAGAGTGAACTTTTACCTGGACCTCACAAGAGGAGAACAAATGACCCAGCTTCTTAAAATCTGATAGCTGTACCAAAAAAAATGCAAGTCTTTGACTTCTTCAAAACACTGATATATTTATTCCTAAAATGACATATACTTGACAATAACCAAAAGGGAGAAAAAAGTGTAACCTACTATGTTTCTTTTGAACTTTTCAGTTGGTTATTTTTCTTTCATATTGCTTGGGGTCTTAGAAAGGACACCCCCTTGGTAGGATGGAGGGTGGTATCAGAAAGCCCCATGTCACTGATGACACAGAAGTAAATGGGGCAAAATCTTAGAAGGAAAAATAGCTTTGGGGGAACTAAAATAACATTGTGTCAGAGAGCGAAAGCTAAAAAGAAATCATATTATGTTGGCTGTCTATGTTAGCATCCTTTGTTGAGGAAAAGAGAAAGTAAAAAAGGCAAAAACTGACTTGACAAAGGGGAAAAAATCTCTGTTATCATATCAGTAATCTCGAAACAGTGAAAAAGAAGGGGGATGTGTAAGAGAATGGGTAATGGTAAACAGTAGGCAGGCCATAAAAAGGAGGAGGGGAAAACTTCTGTATAAACAAAGGACGACAGGTGGTCTTCAATGATATTTGAAATAAAACCTAGAGTTGGTGAGGTAAAAGCAGACTCTCAATCTGTTTTGAGGTGGGATCCCTGATAAAAATTGCATCCTGCTGAGAGGTATCCATAGGACATAATGAAGCTAAACCAAGAACATCACTGATGCAGAGTCAGAGAAATTCACTTTCTGCTGTTCATGCGATTCTTAATCCAGGACTCTCAATCTGGCATCTTTCCCAAGAGCGAGGTTCTTTCTAAAATGTGGAGGAAATTTTAAGGAAAAAGTTGTTTGGAGGCAACTGATGCTCTTGACATTGCTGAAATAAACTTAATATGCAGAAATCCTTGTCTTTAGACAAGCCTGTATAGAAAAAGATGTTACTCAGCTAATTATTTGAGAGAATGTCATCAATTCATTCTAGAGAACTGATACAACAGCCAATAAGTATTTAAAAAGCCAACGGGTGCCAGCCCACCCACCCCACCCCACTGTTGTCTTTTCATTTTGGTTGCAATTCCCATGACAACATGATTTGAAACATCTGTTGCTCATTTTTAGAAAGTTGAATTTTACAGATCCCTGTGTTGATACCTGGAATTCTTAAGAATGACAAGATAAGTAACTAGACAAGGTAAGTTCTTAGCTTTTCTTTTCCCTCTCTACCACTACTGCAGGAAGATCCAAACTTTGGAGTTTTGCATAATTCTGGTGTGGTGCTGGCAGCAGCTGCCGAGGCAGAGCAGGAAAGTAATGAAGGAATCTTAGAGGACTTTGCTTTTCTCTAGTCATTTAGCTGAGTGACATTTGGACTTAATGCAAAGTCCTAGCATGCTATCTGTCCAGAGAGGGTTAACTCGCACTCACAGCAGGCAGTCTCATGCCATTAAGTCAGGGAGAGTAATGAAATTTCATTTAATTTGTCAGGAAGAAAGTGCTAATGTTAAAAGGCATTTAATAAAAAGGGGGGAGATTCTTTGAAAGGGAGCCCTTAAGTAATTACTTCAAGTGTCTTAGGCCTACTCACCAGAATATTTACATTAGTGTCTTACAGTGCCACAGTGTAATTAAATTAGTGCAGCATTTACATTCCATTCTTTTTTTTTTTAGGAAGTGTGATTTTATTAACAATTCTTGCCCAAAATAAGAGACTTGATCTAATCAAATCAGGTGTTAGTGTTTTTTTAATGCTCTCAGTGAGAACTACTGAGTTAAAGTGGCCAGTGTTGGGCATAAGGGAGAGGGGGGCAACAATAAAGGGATGGGGGTGGGGAGGGAACTTGTACATATTGCTCTTCAGTTGGAAGAGTGCCATCTTTTATCTACTCTGGGTTGACTTGGAGAACTCTGGTCAACAGCTACAGGCTGTCAGCATATTGCAATATTCTCCGGTCCAAGACCAGTTCTCTTTTCAAGTTGAGTGAGAAAGGGAGTCAACGGATGCTTAAATGTAAGATGAAAGGAAGCATTTGTGAAGTCAGGCTCAGGAGGCCCATCTCTCACCACTCTAGTCTTGGTGTATTATAGAATTCAATCCCCTCACTTGTAATGGCAAGGGAAGATAGTTGAGTTTTCCAGTAGTGATGGGGTGAATGGGAGTGTATGTGTGTGGGAAAACATAGAAAAGAATTGTGCAAGTGGCCATGCATGTTTTTAAAAAGTAGTCATTAAAAGGTACTTTAGAAATCACCTGCAGAAAAATTGCTAAACTGGTCATAATCTTTGACTCAGTAATACTGTTTCTGGGCTTATACCCAAAGAAGATAAAAAAAAAAACATAAACAGAAAGGACCAATATGTACCAAGTATTCATAGCAGCAGCACTTTTATGGTAATAATCAGTAAAAATTAAGACTTTATTAAGTGCCAGGCACTGTGCTAAGTTCTATGGGTGCCCATCAAGTGTCTAGGGGGCATACTAGACACAGAGTCTGAAATACCTGAGCTCAAATTTGGCCTCAGATACTTTCTAGTTGTGTGACCTGCAGCAAGTCACTTTACCTCTATTATCCTCAGTTTCCTGATCTGTAAAATGGGGATAACAGCATGCCCTTCCAGAAGTTGTGGTGAGTATAAAGTCAAAGCTATGGTTTTTTCCAGTAGCAATGAATGGCTATGAGAGTTGCACTATAAAGAAAACTGAGTATCACAGAATCAATGCTTTTGAATTGTGGTGCTAGAGAAGACTTTTGAGAGTTTCTCAGAAAGTAAGGAGATAACATCAGTCAACATTTAAAGAAATTGATTCAGGTTATCAATTGGAAGGTCAAATACTAAAACTGAAGCTTAAATACTATGGCCACATAATGAGAAGACAGGATTCAATGGAAAAGACTTTGATATTGGAAAGACTGAAGGCAAAAGGAGATGGGGGCATCAGAGAATGAGATGGATAGATAGCAACATGGAAGCAACAAACATGAACTTGGACAGACTTCTTGAAATAGTGGAGGGTGTGGCCTGCTATGTTCTTGTGGGTGATGAAGAGTCAGATTTGACTGAACAACTGAATAACCACCACAAAACTCTGTAAACTTCAAATTACTGTATAATGCTAGACATTGTTATACTATTATTATTACTTATAGAATGGCTAAACAAATTGTGCTATATAGTATTATATATATATATATATATATATATATAGTATTAATGTGCATTAAGAAATGATGAATATGAGAAATTCAGAGTAACGTGGATTTTTTTTAACTTTCGCAGAATAAAATAAGGAGAACTAATGGGAAAATATCAAAAGTGAAAATTATAATGGAATTGTTTAAAAAGATCATTAAGAAGGAATTTGAAGTCATATAGTAGAAAATGGTCTTGTAGAAAACAGATAATGAATGGAATATACATCCCTTTTCTTATCAAAGGAGCAGGGGACAACCAGAGGATGTTGTAATACCTGGTCTGATATAGTCACTGGCTTAGTTGTTTCTGATTAACTGCTTTTTTGTTCTACCAGGAAATTTTAGTTTTAGGATAGACTTGAAATGAGCAGAATTTTTAAAAAGGAAAACTTATAAATACAATTTATTTTCTAAAAGAAAATAGAAGTCAGCTGATTTTTTAAGTTAAAAAAAATACAACCGGGGCGGCTAGGTGGTTCAGTGAGTAAGAGCACCGGCCTCGGAGTTTGGATGACCCGAGATCAGATCCGGCCTCAGAAAATGAGCACCCACGCATAAATCAAATGACTAGCCGTGTAACCTTGAGCAAGTTACTTAACCCCAATTGCTTAAAAAAAAAAAAAATTATAAAAAAAGAAAAAAAATACAACCCTTTTTAGTGTTATAAAACAAAAAACTTCAAATAGATTCCAAAATATCCTTGATTATTTAAACTAATGTGTGAGTATGTAAGTGTGTAGGCCTGGCACATAGTAGATGCCTAATAAATGTTTATTGACTGTGTATATAATTATTATTATGCTACCTATGCTCTGTTACCTCATCCTTCTAATCAGAAGTATTCAAATTAGCCATAGCCCCTGCTCTGTAATATCAATGTGTTTTTAAACAATTAAGATTATACCACAACTTTATATTTTGATGGCACATTTTTTTGTTTTTTTGCTTTATCGTCTTATGCATAAAATGCCACTGGGGATAGGGAGTGGATATATAAGGTTTTGTGATAAAGTGGAAAAACCATTGTAACTAGAGGAAGGAAAGATGAGTTCAAGTTCAAATTCTGCCCTGACACCTCCTAGTTTAGGTTCCATGGGTAAGGAGCAATCTCTCTAAGTTTCAGCTTCCTCTTCTGTTAAATGAAAAGATTTAAACTTACCTACAAGGTCATGAGGATAATATATAAAGAGGTTCAAAGTTGCACTATATGAATAAAATGGAATACTAGTATGCTGTAAGAAATAACGAGCAGGAGGACTTCAGAAAATACTGGACTTACATGAACTGATGCAAAGTAAAGTGAGCAGAATGAGGAGAACATTGTACAGAGTAATAGTCACATTGTGAAAGGATTAGCTATGATAGACTTAACTCTTCTCAGCAATACAACGATCCAAGACAATTACAAAGGACTCCTGAAGGAAAATGCTATCCATGTGCAGAAAAAAACAAAAAACAAAAAAACTATGAAGTTTGAATGCAGACCAAAGCATATTATCTTCACTGTTTTTTAATTTCTCATGGTTTTCCCCCTTTTTCTGATTCTTTTTTCACAAAATGACTAGTGTGGAAATATGTGATTATATATGTATAACCTATATCAGATTGCTTGCTATCTTGGGAAGGGGGAGGGAAAGGAGAGAGGGAGGAAAATTTGGAATTTAAAACCTTATCAAAGTAAATGTGGAAAACTATCTTTACATGTAATTGGAAAAATAAAATGCTTTTAAGTGGGGGGGGGTAGTTCTGATACCTTAAATCACTGGATAAATCTCAGTTCTCACAAAATCATAGTACTTTAGAGTTAGGAGGTTCCTCAGTGGTCATTTAGCCCAACCTATGTTTGACAAGTGTTAATTTAGCCTCTGCTTAAAGACCTCCAGTGAAGGGGAATGCACTACCTCCTTTCTCAATCCATTCTACTTTTGAATGGTTATACTTATTTGGGAGATTTTCATAAAGCATGCTTAATTTTCCTCCTTTCAAATTCTGCCCATTACTCTTGTTTCTTCCCCCTCCCAGACCAAAAAGAACAAGCCTAAGAATCTAATCCTTCTTCTAATAACCCTTCAAATATTTGAAGACAGCTATCAGGCAGCTGCTAAGTCTTCTCTTGATGAAATATTGCCAGTTCTTTTAACTCACCTTTATATGGAAAAAAATAGAGGACATTGATAATCCTGGATTCCCTCCTCTGAACATTTCCTCCTCTAGGACATTCTTGTTTATAGGTATCCTTAAAATTATTACAAGCTATTGAGAAACATGTATTATGCTAAATAGTTAGTATTTATATGTATAATATATGTATATTTACACATATATACATATATGTAAGTATATAGTAAATATATCATATATGCAAATATATGATATATTTATTATATATAAATATTATATATGATATATGTATATATACACATATCTATATACATATGTGATAGAATACATTTGACTTGCTCCTGTTAACTTGACTCCTAGAACCAAGCTCAGTAGTACTTAATAGCTATGAAAGGTAGAGACAGAAAAAAGGGTACGAAAGAGGGAGAAACAGAGAGACAGACAGATTGTGTAGTCGCATAGCTGGCATCATCAATGAAGAAAAGCTATAAAATAAAGAATATACAAATTGGTTTTCTTTTGTTATTGGTTGGAATTTTGTACATTACCATCTTCTTTCTTTAGACTAAGGAACTCGATGAGTAGTTATCTCCTAGCCCAATGAAACACTGTTAATACACGATGGATTAAATGACTAAGCTTTTTTATGAATAGATTAAAACCATGACATCTCTGCATAGCCTCCAATGCAGACTGAAATCTAGCTGATCTGGTTGTTTTTGCCAGCTTGGCAATGAATATCCCTTACCACTGCTCTTGCTAAATCAATTTTGTGGGGACTCTCATGCATCATTAAGGAAACCAAAACCATCCTATTGTTGAGTGGTGCTTTTAAAAACAGAATGATTTCACTATGAAATTTTGGCTAAGTGGAATGCCCACTATAATTGGAATTTCACAGAATGCTTTTTCTACATCTGAGTAAATTTTTTCCCTTTGTTTTTGGATTGCACCTGTGATTTCATTTGTAGAGGGAATTTTTAGCAAGAATATATCCTCCATCAATTCAGATCAACAGCTTCTGTTTTGGATAGTTCCCTGGAGCCCTGAGAGGTTAAGCCACTGCCACACGGCCTAGGATGTGTCACAAGCTGACCTTGAACCCAAATCTTATCGATCTTGAGGCTGGCACGTCCATTATGCCATACTTCATCTTCCCAGTAATATTAGCTTGATCAAACATCACTGGAAAGTAGACATTTTCCCACCAAGCATAACTAGACTCATCACAGTGAAACCAATTGTACTATACTATAAGCTGGTCAGATCAGCATATGAAACTTTATCTTAATATGCTCTAAATAGTGTTAACAGATCTTCTGAAGGAACAGTGAAATGAAAGAGCCTCTTCCAAGCATTGATTTGGGGATTATTTCTGTCATCCTGGATACAGTTAGGATTTCTTCCACAAACATAGAAAATGAAACTAGTGGTATACTTCAAGAGAGGAAATTGAAATGATCTCATAGGGGAAAAGAGTAATATTAGTAAGTAAAAATAACAACTACCATTTACAGAGTGTTTGAAGATTTGCAAAGAGCATATATATATGGAAACTGAGGAGGCAAAGGTCACATCACTTGCCCAGAATCACACATCTTGTAAATATCTGGGGAAGGATTTGAACTCCAAACTGCCTGACTTCATGTTTAGTGCTCGATTCACTTCTCCATCTATCTGCCTAATAAACATTCATCAGTTTAAAAATCCAACTGTTTAAATAAAACTAGACCATAAAGGCCTCTTTAAAAAAATCAATACACAAGGAATTATTAAAAAGTTTTCTATTTGCTAGGAACTCAGGGTGCAATCCAGGTTTCCAATTATACTAAATATACTCAGAGCTCTATAGAAAAAAAAATTCTTATGGAAAAGAGAAATAAGTAAAAGGGCAAAACATATTAAATATCAAGTAAATCCTTCATCACCTTTACTATTTTATGTCATACTTCCCACCCAGTTGCACTATTGGGCTTCTCCGTCATGTCCCACCCAGGAGCTTCATCCTGAAAAATCACATGAGCCCTGGAACTCAAACCTCATCAATATTCTCTGATCCTGAGGTCCCTCTAATTGGTAAACAGAACCGAGATCTCTCAGAACCCCCATTTAAGGAGGGCACCCAGTCCGGTCTTCTCTTTATTTCCTACCCAGTTGTGTTCCTTTGGACTTCTCCTTCATGCCCCTCCATTGAATATATTCCCTCTTTTCCTCTCCTCCCTTTTCAGTTTCCTTCTTTGTGTTATCTTATCCCATTAGATTATGAGTTCTTTGAGAGCAGGGACTTTTCTTTTTGACTTTTGTATGCCTGGGGCTCAGCACAATACCTGGCACTTAGTAGGAGCTCAAAAAATGTTGACTTACTGATTGCCCTTCAAGCGCTCTTATAGACCAGGGATTCTTTGACAATTTCCAAGTAAGGTTTGAGATATTGGTTAAAATCATAGGATTTGCTCATTTTTGAAATTTTTAGAATTTATAACTGTGGGATATGTACAAATTTTTATTATGTTATTTCATTAAATTTCCTCAACTTGGATTTTTCTCATTCTATTTAATGTGACATTATCACTACTCTAATACCCTACCCTTGTGACAATTATATGAAAAATTATTCAGTAACTGAAATCTGAATTATTTCTTTATATGAAGTTTAGAAACTTCTTATACAGTAGGTTTAAACTGCTGAATCAGCATTCAAAAGTCTGGGTTTTGTTGATCAGTTATGAATGTTAAACTGAGTTTATCTTCTGTTCTCTCATAAATTAAAAAAAAAAAACAAGACCATAGCTATCTGAAGAAACTTCTGGTGCTATCAAATAATTAAAGATGAATTTCATTTAATTACCAAGAAATTTTTAAAAATAGGTCTCAAATATCTTCTGAAACAAACTTATAAATATAAGGAAGTAATAAATTGGAAGAAAAAAGATTCCAAGTTTGCTTGAATTGATAGCATTCTTGGTAGTAGGTAACAGAAACACATTTCATCCATTTGGGGGGATTTGAAAATCTTAGTCACCTCCCTGACTTGGCTCCATAGCCAATTGGCCCATCTTAAGAAACCCATTGTCCAAATGGTTGAGAAAAAAATAATGCAATTCAATTAGGCAAAGGGTCTTAATGCACCTTATAACAAAGTACTGTGCAAAGTACTGGTGATACAAGGACAAAAATGAAACAAAAAGTGCCTTGGAAGAGGTTCTATTCCACTGGAAGCAGTTGAAAAAAGTCTATTTGATGGCCAAATCAAGAAGTCATGGCTTTGCTGTCTACAAAGCCTTTTTGGAAAGCAAGTTGAAATAATGCTTTTTCTCTTTGATTCTAAAGTCTCTTCTGAGCTGGCAGCGTGGAGGATGGACAAAAAAAATCTTCGCTTTTAGATGGCTTTTTCAAACATAGTTATGGTGTTCTAAAGCAAGACATCAAACTGCTAAAGCTTTTAGCTGCAATTAAAACAAATGCTGACTTTATTTATAGCTAAATTACTGGTAGAAAAAAAAAAACAACTAATGACCAAAAATCATGTTTAGAACACTAAAAAAAAATTCAAACAGGGGAACAGACTCAGAAGAAATGATTTGTAAGGATGTGGTTAAAACTATTTATACACTGGGTCCTATTTGTTTTACAGCCAGTGGTGCACGAACAACATGAAAGGTTATCTTTGACAAGGTTTTAGCTATTATTTTCTTCCAGTGAAATGGTATTTCTTGAGAAAAAAAGGTCTTCGGAACAAAATAACAATAAATCCTGATTTAGATACATAAACCTGCCATTGATATCACATAATATCAGTGTTCTTTCTCACTCGATACAGGCGTTTTAAAGATAAATGGTAAAACTGAACTGGAAATCCATCTGGCCAGCTGCCTGCTCTAATGAATAACCCCACTTTGGCTCCTGCAATGTAAGCAGAAAGTTCTCTCCCGGCCTCTTTCGTCTGTCATGAATCTACAAGACAGCCGACATAATATCTGGGCGACAACAGTGCGCTAACAGTGCAGTGACTTCCATTTTCTTTGCTTTCTATTGATTTTCACTTAATAACTGGCGAAATACTAAACGTCCACCCTGAGTACCTAATAAATCCTGCCTGAGCTTTTTATTGAGGAGAATTTAATAAAAAACAACCATTGCGGCTGAGGGATTTTTCTTTTGGACAGAACACAGGGGTAGGGGACAGAGGGTAGAGGTGGGGAAAGCCATTTGAATTTTTTTTTTAAAGGGACTTTCTCCCCTTTGGAAGAGCAGCACTACTTCAAGGATCCTGATGTGCTTTACTTCTGCTTATCAGAGGTGTAAGTGGAGGTTCTGCATACAGGCCTCCAAAAGGCTCGACAGGAGGTGCTTGTGCAGCCTAACACTGAGCATCCTTGCACTCTTCGTGCCAACTTGCTGCTACCCCAGTAATCCATTTTAATTTTCATTCTCTTTGGAAGACTTTCCACTAGTGACTTCACTGGTGACTCTCAAAAACCTACAGCACCATGCATTTTATTGGCCTATTTTACAACTATTTTATGTTTGACACTTAACATACAAGTGTGAAGATCCCACTGGACTTATTGGCTACCATAACTAAAATGGATTCTTGACATTATGCTAATTGTTAGAATTTGTGTTACCATTTTTGGGGGCGAGCAGGGGAAAAGAGGTGTTTAACAAGTTGCAATTAATCCCAATTGTTACCTTAACACATATACTTTTGAGCAACAGCAGAAATACCAGGGACCTATTTGTGGCTTAAAAAATTAATTAAAGGAAAGTGGAAAGTATAAGCTAAGACTTCACACCATATACCCTTTCCACTCTACAACTGTTTAGGATTACTTCCAGTACTGGTAGCATAAACTTAAGCTTTTCACCTTAATTGGCATTGACAGATCTGAACTCACTGGGTTTAATGCATAACTATTTTAGTATCTACTTCTGTAAATCCTCTCATTTCATTCACTTCACAATAAAATAAATAATTCTCACTTACCCAGTACATTAAGGTTTATGAAGTACTTCTTCCACAATATACTGATGGGTAACTAGTATAAGTATTATCAACCCATTTTATAGTGAAAGAAACTGAGGCTAATAGAGTTTAACTGGCTTTCCTAAGATTATACACCTAGCAATTTATAAAGTCAGACCTTGAATCCAGCTCTTCTGACTCCCAAGTTCAATGCCAAAATGTGTATAATTCAGTTAAGTTTTTTAATTGTTCACAAAAGCTGAACAGTTCATACCAAACCCATTAAGCTTCTGCAGTACTGTAATGAAAGCATTAAGTGACTTAATTAAAGTAAATATGATAGCGGTGCTCTTAGGAAGGAGATACTGAGGTAGGCTGCCCAGGACAAATGAGGAATGTCTGTAAATCGAGTATATTCCTTTGTAAAGCATGGTAACATTTATGCAATACATGCCTGACTTCTGGTTACTTCTAAATAAATGCCCCACTTATGAATCTTTACCAGTGGATGAGCTAACTGGGGTTTTAAATTTTATGCTAATGACTCTTGGTTACTGAAGTGTTATGGTTTGCCAATACCTCTTTTTAATGGCTTAGAAAAACATTTTTACTTTTCTGAATTTACTCTTTGACAAAATCAAAAATTGAAGAAACAGCCAAGAAAAGGTGGCTGTTGTTTTTTTTAAAGTATTTTAATCAACATTTTCTGGTCATTTTCTCATTAACCAATTTGCTTGAGCAACTGGGATATTCCATCCAACAGAGATGGGTAAAAGCTGAAGCAAAGTCAGAAATTCTGAGTGTGCATAACACACACAGTGAAAAATTTCCATAATTGAAATGGTATCTACCATGAATTTGTGTGAATATTCTCTATATTGGGACTCTTTAATTGCTGAGCATAAAGGTGTATTGCTATTCAGATAATGTCTTCTACTCCTCAACAAAAGGTTGTTGTAGTGAGCTGTGATGGTGACAAATGATTTACTATTAGGAACATTCTGTAATTATTGTTCGTTGGGACCGCAGACCGATACATCATTAACATGATAGACGGCCTTTTATATCAGCAAAAATAACTAAATTAATAAAAATGGCTTCATTCCAAACCCTGTCAGAAAGCCAATACTCAGAACAATCAAGTATCAGTGATACTCGAAAGGGCCATAGTTTATATCTACCAGCAAATACTGCTTCACATATATATACAATAGATCTACATGAACATTGGACTTTTAACATAGGAACTTAAAAAAACAAGCTATTAAAATATCTCTACCCAAAATAATTTGGTCCTTTCAGCAACTGCATCAGAGGCTTAGAAAAAGTGAACCCTGGATGGCATTTCCTCTCTTTGGGGTGAATATTCAGAAGGCTATAAAGATATCCAGATAATAGACCTCTCTCTGTCTCTCTCACTCTCTCTGTATATATATACACATATATATGTGTGTGTGTTTTGTGTGTATGTATATAAACATATATGTGTATATTGTCATATTTCTATATAGGGAGAGAGAATGATAAATGTGTATATCCATGAACACTCAAATATATAAATGTGTGTATATATATGTATACACACACACACATGAAAAACTCATATTTGTGTGTATATTCATATTTTTCCTATGCATGTTTCCCAAATTGTCTGTCTTATGAGTGAGTCACAGTGACCCTAGCATCTAAATCAGTGAGGTTACAGATATATTCAGTACAATTCCTTTTTTTCTTTTTTTTTTCCTAATATGGTACCAACTTAGCTCAATTAATCAGAGTTCTTGTGTGTTCAGAATGCTGGTAATGCTGCCATTCAAATTTTGTTTTCAAACCTATCAATTGCCCTATTGTTCTGAAGTGAATCATACTTTAAAATATTACATATTTATGTGTGTATGTGTGTATATATGTATGTATGTATATATATATATATATGTGGCATATGTGTGTGTGTGTGTGTGTGTGTGTGTCAGAGCCAAGATGGTGAAATAGAGGTACTTGCCTGAACTCTTTCAAATTCCCCTCCAAACAGCTTTAAAATACCTCAAAATGAATGCTGGAGCAGCAGAAACAAAAAATATGAGGTTAATCCCAAGACAACTGAGAAAGTTGGCAGGAAAGGTCATTCACACCTGGATGAAAGTGAAGGGTAGTCCAGTTCAGGTAGCACACCCTGAAAATCAGCTGCAGGCTTTGTGGGGGAGGGGTTAACTGAATTGCTAGCAGCAACTTTCAGAGCTCTCAGTCCAAAGACAGTAAAGGGGTTGGACAGCCAGTGAGATGAAGATTACAGGGGAGCCTTTGCTGACACTGGATGCAGGACTATGTACCATTGTCTATATGTAGTTCTGCGTAGCAGTTTCAGAGCAAGGAGAAACAAAAGCACAGTTAGAGAGTGTAGCCACAGGGAAAATGGACCCAATTCCAGAGTGGAAAATATTATTTGCCATTACTCATAGGCGAGAAGAGCAGTGACCATACTTCTCCTTAGATAATATCATTTTGGAAGAACTGAAAACTTAAAGACCTCTAGATCTAGCTCTGAAAACAGCAGTACACAAAGCAAAACAAAACAAAGCAAAATTAAAGCTTGCAATAGTGCCCTCTAAGCCCCTGGGGCAGAGCCCAATTTTAATATAAAGTTAAAAGTCAAGAAATAACCTGGAAAAATAAGCAAATAACAAGAACAAAAAATGAACTTGACCATAGAAAGTTACTATGTTAACAGGGAAGCTCAAAAGAGAAATTCAGACAAAGACAATAAAATCAAAGTGACAACATGCAAAGTTTCAAAGAAAAATGTGAATTGGTCCCAAGGCCTTAGAGAATTCCTGGAAGAGCACCAAAAGAATTTTAAACATCAAATAAGAAAGGTATATGAGAAACTGGGAAATGAATCGACAGTGATACAAGGAAATCATGGGAAAAAATCAACAACTTGGTTAAGCAGGCACAAAAAGATACTAAAAAAACAACACCTTAAAAACCAAAGTAGGTCAAATAGTAAAAGAGGCACAAAAAATCCACTGAAAAGAACACCTTAAAAAGCATAATTGGTCAAACAGAAAAAGAGGTACAAAAATTTATTAAAGGATTACCAAAAAAGTAGAATTGCCTAAATGGAAAAGCAGGTACAAAGGCTTACTGGAAAAATTAATTCCTTAACAATTAGAATTGGGCATATGGAGGCTAATGACTCTAGGAGACATCAAGAGATAATAAAAAATAAAAAATAGTAGAAAATATGAAAGATCTCATTAAAAAAAAGCTAACCTGGAAAATATCTCAAGAAGAGATTATCTTAGAAATTATTGGAGTATAATAAAAAAAGAACCTAAGCATCATATTTTAAGACATTATCGAGGAAAACTACCCTGACATCCTAGAAAAATTGGGGAAATTAGAAATTGAAATAATCCACCAATCACCTCCTGAAAATGATCTCAAAAAGAAAACTCCTAGGAATATTATAGCCAAATTCCAAAGTCAAGGAGAAAATGTGAGCAGCCACAACCAAACAAGCGTAGCCAAAGTCAGAATAACACAAGACTTAGCAGTTTCTACCCTGAAAAATCAGAAGGCTTGGACCTAAGGATCCAAAGAGCAAAGGAACTAGAATTACAACCAATAATTGCCTACCCAGCAAAATGAAGTTATAATACTTTGGGGGGAATTGGATATTCAATGAAATAGAGGACTTTCAAGCAATTCTGATGAAAAGACCAAAACTGAATAGAAAATTTGACTTTCAAATACTAGATTCAAGAGAAGCACAAAAAGATAAATAGGAAATAGAAAACAGAAAGAATTACATTAAAGATTACATTAAATGTTTACATTACAACAAGGGAAGGTGATACTTATAACTCTAAAGAACTTTATCATTATTATGGCAGTTAGAAGGACTATACATAGACAGAAGGCAAGGGTGTGTTGACTATAATCAGATGAAATCCAAAAAAATAAAATTAAGGAGTGAGAAAGAGGGATGCATTGGGAGAAGGGGGAAGAGAGAGGTAGAATGGGGTAAAATATCTCACATAAAAAAGGTCCAAAAGCACTTTTACTATGGAGGGAACAAAGGAAAAGTATGGCAGACAACCCTTCACTCTTACTGTCACAGGTACTGGCTCAAAGAGGGAGTGACATATACACTAAACTAGGTATAGAAATCTATTTTACAAATCTAGGGGGCAGAGCCAAGATGGTAGCACAGAAGCAGGAAAACACTGTGAGCTCCCCCCACAACCACCTCAAATACCTGTAAAATATGACTCTAAACAAATTTTAGAGCTGCAGAACCCACAAAGTGACAGAGAGAAACAAATCTCCTGCTGAAGACAGCCCTGTAAGCCCATATGTCACTCCCTCTTACAGGGCTGTCCCAACATTTTGGGACAAAGGTCTCCCTTCTGGAAGCAGAGTTCTACCATGGCAGAAGCAAAGCAAGCACAGCAATCCACCTTTAGATTCCTTTTTTGGGGACAAAAAGGGTTAAAATATGGAACAGGAATAAGACAACAAAGTCAGAATACCTGCACCAAAAGCTTCCAAGAAAAATATGAACTGGTTAGAGGCCATGGAGGAGGTCAAGAAAGATTTTGAAAATTAAGTAACAGAAGAGGAGGAAAAATCAGAAAGAAAAATAAAAATGATGCAAGAAAATCATGAAAAGAGAGTCAACAACCAGACTGAAGAAAATAACACCTTAAAAATGGAATAACTCAAATGGCAAAAGAGGCTCAAAAAGCCAATGAGGAGAAGAATGCCTTAAAAATCTTAATTTGCCAGATGGAAAAAGAATTTCAAAAGCTCACTGAAGAGAATGATTCCTTCAGAATTAGACTGAAGCAAATGGAAGCTAACAATTTGATGAGAAATCAAGATACTATTAAACAGATCCAAACAAATGAAAAAAATAGAAGGCAAAGTAAAATATCTCATTGGAAAAACCACTGACCTGGAAAATAGATCCAGGAGAGATAATTTGAAAATTATTGGACTACCTGAAAGCCATGATCAAAAAAAGAACCTAGAAATCATCCTTCATGAAATTCTCAAGGAAAAATGCCCTGATATTTTAGAACCAGGGGGCAAAATAGAAATTGAAAGAATCCACCAATTACTTCTTGGGAAAAATCCCCAAAACAAAATTCCTTGGGGCAGCTAGCTGGCACAGTGAATAGAGCACCGGCTCTGAAGTCAGGAGGACCTGAGTTCAAATCCAGCCTTGGAAACTTAATACAAAAACTAGCTGTGTGACGTTGGGCAAGTCATTTAACCCCAATTGCCCTCCAAAAAGCAAAAGAAAAAAATAAAAAAGAAAAAAAGATTCCTAGGAATATTATAGCCAGGTACCAGAGTTCCTAGATCAAGGGGAAAATATCAAGTAGCCAAGGTGAAAGAATTCGAATTTTGTAGAAACATAATCAGGATAACACAGGATTTAGCAGCTTCTACCTTAAAGTACTGGTAGGCTTGTAATATGATATTCCAGAGATCAAAGGAGGAAGGATTAAAACCAAGAGTTGCTTTTGCAACAAAACTGAATATATTGTTTCAAGGGAAAATATGGTCATTCAATGAAATAGGGGACTTTCAGGCATTCTTGATGAAAAAACCATGTTTGAATAGAAAATTTGACATTCAAATATAAGAAGCAAGAGAAGCATGAGAAGGTAAACAGGGAAAAGAAATCATAAGGAACTTATCAAAGTTGAACTATTTACATGCCTACATGGAAAAAACAATAATTATAACTTATATAACTTTTCTCAGTATGAGCATAGTTGAAGGGAATATAAATGTATACACACACACACACACACACATATATATATATATATATATGTATGCATACATATATATGTCTATATAGGAAGGTATATGTACATATGAATACATATGTGAGTGTGTATATATGTATGTGTATAGGTATACATAGAGAGCACAGGATCAATTGATTAGGAAGGGATGATATATTTAAAAGGTGAAATTGAGAGGTGAGATTGGAATATAATGAGAGGAGATGGGGAGAGACAGAATGGGGTAAATTATCTCATACAGAAGAGGCAAGGGATAACTGTTACAATGGAGGGGAAGAACAGGAACGCAAAAAGGAATGGATTAACCTTACTCTCATTGAATTTGGCTTAGGGAGGGAATGACATACAAACTAAATTGGGTATCTTACCCTATAGGAAAATGGGGGGTAGGGGATAAGAGGGGGGATGATGGAGGGGAGGGCAGTTTGTGGGGCGAAGGTAGTTAGAAGCACACACTTTTGAAAAGGGACAGGGTCAAAATAGAGAACAGAACAAGTGAGGTAGTGGAATAGAATGGAGGGAAATATAGTCAGTCTTTCAAAATATATCCACTATGGGAATGTTTTGTGTAACTACACATGTACAATCTATATTGAATTGCTGGTCTTCCCAATAAGGGTGGATGATGGGGGAAGAAGGGAAAGAATCTGGAATTCAAAGTTTTAAAACCAAATGTTTTAAAAAAATCATTATTATTATAACATGCAACTGGGAAATAAGACATAAAGTCACTGGGGTATGGAGATCCATCTTGCCCTACCAGAAAGTCAGAAGGGGAATGGGGGAGGATATAGGAGAGAGCAGATTGGGGGAGGGGTTATACAGTGGGATCGATGTTTTGGGGTGGGTAGGGGAAAGATGGGGAGAAAATTTGTAATTCAAAATCTTGTGGAAATGAATGATGTACATTAAAAATAACATAAAATTTAAAAAAAAAAAGAAATCTATTTTACCCTACAGGGATGTAGGAAAGGATAATGATTAAAAAAAATAGTGACCAAAGAGTGGTAGAAGAAGGACAAGATTGGGAGAGGCAATGTTTGAAAGGAAAGCACTTTTAAGGGGATACAGTGTAAAAGGAGCAAAAGAAAAGGATAAATGGGGAAAATAGGATGGAGGAAAATCCATAGCAATCAGAACTGTGAACAAGATTTTATAGCAAGTTTCTGTGATAAAGGCCTCACTTCTCAAACACATAGAGAATTGAGTCAAATTAGAAATTGAAAGGATGTCCATCAACTGGGGAATAACTGAACAAATTGTGACATATGAGTGGAATGGAAAACTATTTTGCTATAAGAAATGATAAGCAGGCATATTTCAGAAAAACCTGGAAAGATTTACATGAACTGATGCAAAGTGAAATGTGTAGAACAAAGAGAACAGTGTACACAGTTATAGTAACATGGTGTGATAATCAAATATGAATGGTTTAGGTCTTCTAAGTAATACAATAATCCAAGACAAATTCTAAAAAATTCATAATGGAAAATACTAGCCACCTTCAGAGAAAGAACTGATGTAGTCTAAATGTAATTTGAAGCATATTGTTTTCACTTTATTTTGGGGGGTATTTTTTTTTTGGTCTGTTTCTTCTTTCACAATATGGCTAATATGGAAATATGTTCTATCCGACTGCACTATCCTATATCCAATTGCTTATCATTTTAGGGAAGGTGCCTGGGAGGGAGAAAGGGAGAAAAATTTGGAACCCAATGTATTAATAAATGTTAAAAATTGGCTTTACATATAATTGGAAAAAATAAAATACTGTTTTGAAGAAAAACAAAAACAAAAAAGTGTCATGATCATCTATGAATAACTTAGTTATTCTCAGCAGTTAGATGATCCAAGATAATTGCAAAGGATTTATAAAGAAAAATGTTTTTTACCCCCAGAGAAAGAATAGATGGAGTCTGAATATGGATCAAAGCATACTTTTTTTAACTTTATTTTTCTTGACTAATATGGAAATACATTTTGCATGAATATGCATGTATAACCTATATCAAATGGCTTGCCTTCTTTATGAACAGGGAGGAGAGCTTCAGAGGGAGAAAATTTGGAACTCAAAAGTTGAAAACATGTTAAACATTGTTTTTAAATATAATTAGAAAAACTAAAATATTTGAAAAACAAAAAATATCAGTAAAACATAGCAGCTTCTAGGGTCAATAATATGAAATTATGTATTTCTTTTTTTAATGTCAAATAGGAGAGTTTATTTTATTTTTTACATTTACATTTATGTATTTATTTTTAGTTTTCAACAGTCATTTCCACAAGATTTTGAGGTACAATTTTTCTCCTGTTTTTCCCCTATCCCCACCCCAAAATAACAAGCCTACTGAATACCCCTTCCCCCGATCTGTTCTCTCTAATATCCTCCCCCATCATCCCCTCAACTTTCTAGTAGGGCAAGATGGATTCCTATGTCCCAGTGCCTGTATATCTTTTTGCTATACACATTTGTTTTTAAAACTTTGAGTTCCAGATTTTTTCCCTTCTTCCCTCCTCACCCACCCCCACTGGGAAGATAAGCAATTCAATATAGGTTGTACATGTGCAGTTATGCAAAACATTTCCATAGTACATATATTGTGAAAGACTAACTATATTTCCCTCCATCCTATCCCACCCCTCACTTATTCTATTGTCTCCACTGACCCTGTCCTTTTTCAAAAGCATTTCCTTCTAACTACCCTCTCTTTCAAATTGCCCTTCCTTCTATCATCCCCTCTCTTATGGCCTACACACCTATTTTCCTGTAGGATAAGATACCTAATGGAGTGTGTATGTTATTCCCTCCTTAAGCCAAATTCAATGAGAGTAAGGTTGTCCCATTCTCTTTTACTTTCCTGCTCTTCCTTTCCATTGTAACAATTTCCTCTTGCCTCTTTTATATGAGACAATTTACCCTAATCTATCTCCTCCTTTCACATTCTACCAATATATTCCTTTCTTACCTCTTAATTTTATTTTTTAGATACTATCCCTTCATATTCAACTCATCCTGTGCCCTCTGTCTACATATGCATGTACATAAATATGCACACTCTCATATATATATATATATTTATACACACCTACACTCTTCTATACATAAATATGTATACACACACATATATTCCCTTCAACTGTCTTCATACTGAGAAAAGTCTTATGAGTTACAATTATCATTTTTCCATGTAGGAATGTAAATTGTTCAACTTTAATAAGTTCCTTATGATTTCTTTTCCCTGTTTACCTTCTTATCCTCTTACTTCTTGTATTTGAAAATCAAATTTTCTGTTCAGCTCTGCTCTTTTCATCAAGAATGCCTGAAAGTCCTCTGTTTCATTGAATGACCATATTTTCCTCCGAAGCATTATATTCAGTTTTGCTGGGTAGGTGATTCTTGGTTTTAATCCTAGCTCCTTTGACCTCCAGGATATCATATTCTAAGCCCTTCAATCCTTTCAGGTAGAAGCTGCTAGGTCTTGTGTTATCGTAATTGTGTTTCCCCAATACTCAAATTGTTTCTTCCTGATTACTTGTATTATTTTCTCCTTCACCTGAGAACTCTAGGATTTGGCTATAACATTCCTAATAATTTTCTTTTGGGGATCTTTTTCAAGAAGTGATCAGTGAATTCTTTCAATTTCTATTTTGCCCTCTGGTTCTAGAATATCAGGCCAATTTTGCTTGATAATTTCTTGAAAGATGGCATCTAAGCTCTTTTTTTGATTATGGCTTTCCGATAGTCCAGTGATTTTTAAATTATCTTTCCTGGATCTATTTTCTAGGTCAGTGGATTTTCCAATGAGATATTTCACATTGCCTTCTACTTTTTCATTTGTTTGGATGTGTTTAATAGTATCTTGATTTCTCATCAAATCACTAGCTTCCATTTGCTCCAATCTAATTCTGAAGTAATTATTCTCTTCAGTGAGTTTTTGAAATCCCTTTTCCATCTGGCAAATTCAACTTTTTAAGGCATTCTTCTCCTCATTGGCTTTCTGGGCCTCTTTTGCCATTTGAGTTAGTCTATTTTTAAGGTCTTATTTTCTTCAGTCAGGTTGTTGACTCTCTTTTCATAATTTTCTTACATCATTCTCATTTCTCTTCCCAATTTTTCCTCCACTTCTCTTACTTGATTTTCAAAATCCTTCTTGAGCTCCTCCACGGCCTATAACCGATTCATCTTTTTCTTGGGAACTTTTCGTGCAGGATTTGTGATTTTGTTGTCTTCCTCTCTTTCCATGCTTTGATCCTTTTTGTTCCCAAAAAAGGAATCTATGGTAGGATTGCATTTCCTATCCTTGCTCATGTTGCCAGTCAATTACTTGACTTTTGAACTCTTTGCCACAATAGAACTCTGCTTTCAGAATGGAGAGAGCTTTGTCCCAAAATGCAGGGGTTTTTGCATCTGCTGGAGCAATTAGGAGGGTGACCTCTCTGCAGCCCCTACAGGCTCTGGCACCTGGCCACACTCTCCAGGACATCTACCCAAGACCATGATACAGATCCAAGCAGGTTAAAGCAAGACAGATTACCCTCTGAATGGTCACTTGGTCCCTCTACAATGTGTAGGCCAACAGCTCCTGAGGCAGCCATGCAGCACAGCTGCCTTCTACTGCTTCTCGCCCAGGGGGCAGGAGCCGGACTGCACTCTTCAGTCCACCCCTATTCCAACAGAGTTACAAACTGACATTTTACTTTGTCTTTGGTGTTTATGGGTTGAGAAGTCTGGAGTCCAACACAACTGCTGGTGCCTCAGTCTCCTGAAATCTGCTCTGGCCAATGCTGGTCGGAGCCACCCTGGGGCTAAAACCATGGAGCTCATGCCAGACTGTGCTCTTCTCCCAAGGTTTTTTTCTCTCTTTTCACTTTGTGTGTTCAGAAGCTCTAAATTTTGTTTATAGTCATTTTTATATGTATTAGAGGAGGGGGAAGCTGGAGAAGTGGGGAAGTTCTATTGTGCCATCTAGGCCCTACCTGCTGAAATTATGTATTTCTAGACACTTTGCTCAAAGAAGCCTTTAAGGAAAGAACTAGGCATTCTAGCTATCTACAGAATTACCTCTGAAGTATATCAAAATACCTGAAGTATCTATGATTTTGTCAACATTGTTGTCTATTGAGACATGTAACAAACTGTTAATATTTTCAAAGGTGAGGAACCTGAAGTCTCAAAGGCACATGTGGCCCTCTAGGTCCTTGGGTGTGGCCTGTTGACTGAGTCCAAGGTTTATAGGACAAATCCTTTTATTAAGGGGATTTTTATTGAAGTTTGGATTCAGCCAAAGGGCCACACTCAAGGACCTAGAGGGCCACATGTGACCTTGAGGCTGCAGGTTTCCCACCCCTGATTTAGATGGCATTCTTTAAGAGTTGCTCTGCCAAAAAAGAAAAAAAAATCATCACACAGATGACTAACCAAGTCCCCAATCCTACCTACATAGATCTACAAATGACAGGTCAAAGGCCTATTTTTGGCAATAACATTTCTTTGTACTACACAAAGTTCTCAGTAATTATGGTTAAATTATGGTTAAAATTATATGTATAATATATAATATAATATAAAAATTATAATACTGAGTATACACCTAAAGTACTTACCACAAAAAACAAAGCCCACTAATTAAAAGTGCATTTTTTTTTCTTTCGAAACCCTCAATCCCAGTATTCAGTCTGTGGTAGCTTAAATAAATGAATAGTTTCCATATGTAATGATTCATTCAACTATTTTCATGTTTGCATTTCTAATCTTAGAAGGATATGAGAATAGTACAGTATGCTCAGTAGGTGTTCAATGAAATATTTGTGGTTCCAGTATCATGAAAGTCATAACGATATTTTCTTTGCTGCTTCTTTCTTTGCTATTACAACAGCTGCAATTCTAATGCTGCATCAAATCAATTAGATGTCTCCTACATTATTTTCAGAAAAATACATGAGGCATTATTTGAATTGAAGCTAAAAGCCAAGAGTATATAGACAATAAATGTACAAGTTTATTCAGAGTTTGCTGAGTTGAAGTTATCAGACTTTTTTGTGTCAGAAATCTAGTTAGTAAAGATTATCTCATATAAACATTTTATTTTCTAGGATGTCTTTTCAAAAACTAAGTTTCTTTGCAGCAAAAGTTTATCAGATGTTATATTTTTTCTTACTCAACTAGACCCTGTATTTTAACGTGGAAGGGAAAATCTCAGATATATATATTGAGTACGGTTAAGGAAAGAAAAGACCTTAACCAAAAGATACTTAGAAGATGTGAAGATGTATTTTTTACTGTAAAAAAGAGAACCACAAATGCTAGGAGTCAGAAGATGCCTTGAAGGCCATATAATACAATCTATACATAAACTGAAATCCTCTCTACAATATACCCAGTAAGTCACCATCCAGCCTTTATTTCAAGATACCTTGGTATATTTCTCAATGTGAGCATTCCATAATTATTAGGATTTTTTTCAATTATGTCAAACTTAAGTTTCTCTTCTGCAACTTCTACCTGATTCAAATACCATCCTCTTCACCAAAGAAGAAAAATGTTAAAAAGTCTTCAATGTGGTAACACTTCCAAATATTTGAAGACAGTTATTCTGACTCCTTAAAACTTTTCTTCATCAAATTAAATTACTTTAGGTCCTTCAACCAATTTATGTATGGAATGACCTCAAAACCCTTTTTCTAGAAACTTTTACCTCCTTAGTATCATTCCTAAAAGGTGAGTTTTAGGACTGAAAATTACCTAGATGTAGTCTCACCAAGGCAAAATACAGTGGTATTATTATTTCCCCATCTACATTCTGCACATCATGACCTTCTTTAAAAGCCCAGAATTCTATTAGGTATGTCTTTTGGTCTCCATGTCACAATGCTGACCCATGCAAACCTAGTAATCCATTTAAATTGCCAGATCATTTTCATATGAATTGTTTTCATCACTTCAAAGTTGATTTTTTTAACCCAAATATTGGATTTTTCATTTATTGCTATTTCATTTCATCTCATTAGCTCATTATTATCCATAATAATATACTGTTAAGGTCTATTTGCAACCTGACTTTGTGGTCCAAAACAATTAACAATCCTGTCCCATGAATATTGGACAAGTGAGTCCTATATATGTTTTGGTTTGAGACATTTATAAAAGTGTTGATTTTTTTTAAATGATGAACCAAAGGTGATATACTGTTATCATATTCTTCAAGGTGGGGAGGGAGAAAGCCAGAATTCTCTTTGCAAACACTTCAAGAATCATGCAATTGTTTCCACGGCTAAGCCTTGATTGGGGCCTATTTTAGTCCTAGCCTTTGCTACTTTGGCCCTCTCTTAAAGGAAGACAAATGCCCTTGGAAAAGAGTAAAAAAATAGAAAAAAGAAAAAGTATGATTCACTGACTTGGGGATGAATTGCAGGATGCTGACTGTCTAAAATGGTGCCTCCCCTTAGACTACTTCAAATTTCCTTCCTCCTAGTCTGAGTGAGCCATTAAAAAGTTAAGTCAATTCCCTCAAGATTGCTCCCAAGGAATCTTCTCAAAGGAAATACCCTGCCCTGGGAAGGTAATTTACCTAGACAGGATTTGAAAGGCAAGGTTCTCAGCTTAGAGAGATAACTAAAGACTCCATCTGTGCTGAGGGATTGTGACTTCATAAGCTGATCTCCTGTAGCTAGTAACCTCAGACAATGCACAGAGGTATCCAGGAAAAAAATCAGCACTGTCAAACACTTTATGAGGCACTCTTGTAGTCTTTTTTTCTTAAGAAATAACAATTAAATCCCAAAGATGTGTGTGTACACATGCATACATATATAGACACATACATACATACACATATACATATATATACAAACAGAAAATGGGTTTAATTATTTCATTGGGTTAGAAAACTGTTTTTTAGAAGTGCAATCGTGATTTTGTTCTGTTGCCTTTAGGAAGCTTAATGTAATAACATATTCCCTTAAAAGGCAAAACTAGTCCTATGAATTTGCCATTCATAACACTGGCTGGGGTTGGAGAAAGATGCAATATAAAATTGCAGCTATGAATACTTTCAGACCCTGGTTTGTTTCCTCCCTCAATATACATTTCCCTCCCTCACCCAACTTGGAGCCTACCATTTCAGAGAATGCAATGTTATAATATTATGAAATAAATGATGTTTCTGCAATTTCTCACTTCTAAAATTCTATTTTGCTTTGTTGATCCATTACATTATAAATGCCTTGATAACACACCCTGTCATATCTAGCATGATTCCCTTACTTAATTTCATTTGTCTAAAAATGTTGTAATTAAATTGAATGCAAGCAGTAAGCAATAATTATGCACCTACTATGTGCTAAGGTAAGAAATGTGAATATTTGAATAATATATTGATTCCCAGTAAATTCAAATTAGAGTGTTTTATAACATTACTTACACTACAAGTAACTCATATTCATACAAATAATTCATCCTAACGGATTACATTTATCCAGGATCTTTCCATTTGCTTGTTCTTAGAATGAATTCCAAGAAATTTTTATTGTGAATATTATTGCTGATCGATTTGCATTTGGCTACGTAGTTACCTTTTGCAAAATTATGTAACCAGGAATTTGGAGGTTCTTTTGTAACTTAAAATGCTGATAGATCATAAAAGTTAGAGATGGGAGAAACCTTTGGTCATCCAGAACATGGGTTATTAACCTTTTTTGGGTCATGGACTCCTTTAGCTGCCTGGTAAAATCTAAGCATTCATTCTGAATAATACCATAACATATAAAATAAAATGCATAGGGTGAGAAAGGAAACCAATTATACTGAGATATAGCTATTAAAATATTTTTAAATTAAAAGATCCTAGACTAAGAACTCAATCTAAAACATCCCCTTTCATTGGGTCAGGAGAAGGGTGGTCAATGAGGCCCTGAAAGGTGCTAGTATCAAATCTAGGACTAGATACTAGGTTGACTCTCAGTGGTAATCATATAGTATTCTTTTTATCATCTCAAATTAAGTCTACTACCATAGAGAGAAATGGAGAATATCAGGATAACTGGAACCAAAAGAGTTGGGTCAATATAAGGGAATTGTGACATGTGAAAGAATACAAGAAGAAAAATTTCCCTGAAGTGTACAATATGAAATGTAATACTCTTATTCTTCAACTGCATTTTTGATGCCTGAAATATTCCACTTAGAAATGCTGATGGTATGAAAGGTATATTTTTTTAAACAATAGTAAAAAACTTTACTTTGGTCAAAGAAATCTAACCACATAGCTTTACAATCATTGGGTTTTGAGTCTATTTCATAAATTAAATTCCTGAATTGATAAGAAGAAGATTTTTAAAAATTATTTTGAATTTTTTGTTTGTTTTGTTAGTTAAGGAGAAAGGCAGCAGAATCAAGCCTCTGAAATGGTCCTCTTTTACAAAGCTAATTTTTCTCTTTTCCATTCTAATTTTATTATGACTTGATCTCAGTCTTCCTTCACAAAGGAACTGTGAGATGAAGTTATAAAATAAATATATTTTCCTTAGATATTGACCAGAGTGTTTATACTGTTTGTGTTTTCCTTGTGTTCTTCCAAGTGTGTGTTTTCACCACACTGTTGAATTTTCTTTGAGTAGGGAACTAAGTACTCCATTTATAAATGGATTGACCTAAAAAGTAAGTACCCTGGCATATACTGGACTGAGAAAATAGCCTAGAGTTTCTACACAAGCTCTACTCCTTCCATCATAACTCATTTCCATGACTCTTGTCTATCTCCTATAACAGCAAGCACCCCAATATCCCCAGGGTAGCTGCCAATATAGGTTCTTAGATCTGCTTTTCAAAAGGAAAGCAACTCAAAATGGGTCAACAAGCCTACTTTAATCAGACAAACATATATTACCTAGTTCAGGGGAAAAAGGTCAGCACCCCGAACTTCAGAGTTACAGCACTTACAGATCAAACAGACAGGCTTCCAAACTGTCCAACCATTATATCAATACCAAATCACAGTTACCAGAGAGGGAAGCATCAACATCTGGGTTTTCAAAGCCGGGGGCCTCTCAACAACAGTTTTCCAGAGTCTAATCTGGTGAAATCACACAACACTTCTCAAAGTGAGCCCCAAAGCAAAGCCTCTCCTCAGGGTTTATATAGCCTTCTCCTGGCTCAGAGAATGTAACAACCTTCTGGACCCACTGCCCAATCACAAAGTATCAATGTGTGGGCTTTCCTGAAAAACAAGCCTCCCACCACAGGCTCCAGGTACACTTAAGCTAGGGGCAGGGAAGATCTTTAAATTTGCATTTCCATTACATCTCCCTAGTAAAATGCTGTATATGGAATGAAAGTATCATTCATAAATTTAGAAACTAAAATTTGGGTGATTGATTGAATGCAAATTTTGAAAAAGATGAATCTATAGCAAAGGCTGCTTCTTAGAATGCTGAAAGGAAAACAGAATGAAGAGAAGAAAAATCACATTCTATGAGATATAACAGCTTAGCAATTTGCTTATTAATTTTTAATTGATTCAAATAATGGGGGAAAGATCAATTAAAAATTCTTTTAGGATGAACATTCATGGCTCTTGCATAAATAAGGGTCTTCATATATGCATGTGTGCATACCTATTTATGTGTATGTATATATCTCTTTAGACCTGTGATTTCAAGTGTAGGAACTTTGGTGAGAAAAAAGCATTTCTACCAATGCATATCTACAACAGACTGAGGCATTGAAAGATTAAGTGACTGGTCTTATAGTGGATTTGGTCACAAAGCCAGTGTGCATCAGAGGTTGACTTTGAGATCCTCTCCCCATGTTGACAATATAGATGGTTATAATATTTATATCTGATCATCACTACAAGTAGGTAATGACTCTTTTTTCTTTTTGGAAGGGGAAGTCAGGGCAATTGGGGTTAAATGACTTGCCCAAGGTCACACACTTAGTACGTGTTAACTGTCTGAGTTTGGATCTGAACTCAGGTCCTCCTGAATCCAGGGCCAGTGCGCTTCACTCTGCCACCTAGCTACCACTGGGTAATGACTTTTGACCACATTTGAACAAGAGTAGAGGTCATATTGTATTTTGAAAATGGCGGCATTTTCATAGTATGCCTGTTTCTCCATGTAACAAAGGCCCCTTTTAAAAATATCTGTATTGTTTTTTTGTTTTGTTTTGTTTTTTTAAGCAATTGGGGTTAAGTAACTTGCTCAAGGTTACACGGCTAGTCATTATTTATGTGTGGGTGCTCATTTTCTGAGGCCGGATTTGATCTCGGGTCATCCCAACTCCGAGACCGGCACTCTTACTCACTGCGCCACCTAGCCGCCCCTTTAGGGCAATTGGGGTTAAGTAACTTGCCCAAGGTCACACGGCTAGGTTTTTGTTTGTGTGGGTTAGGTATCTGAGGCCAAATCCAAACTCAGGTCCTTCTGACTCCAGGGCCGGCACTCTACTCACTGCACCACCTAGCTGCCCCATCTGTATTGTTTTAATGACATTGTACAACTATGAATTATATAACTCTATAATCTCAGAATTGTAATTGAGGATCACCTAGAGGATGATGGAGAGGCACAAATTGGTGGTGAGAAAGCTGTAACAAATTACAAATAAGGACTAATGAAGGAAATGCATGAGTAAAAAAGAAAATGTGTTGGTCACATAGCAAGAATGAGAGTCAAGTGATAGGTGGCCTGTCAGTATTCCTATCCCATCAATATCCTGCAGTGTCAAGGAAAGAAAAAGAAACCCCACAGGTTTTTGGTGGATCCTCTGTGGGAGGATACAGACAAGTGCCACATAAGATAAACAGGCATGGATAGGGAGAGATCTGGATCAATAGTGACAGTATCCACTTCATTTGAGGGCAGATCATTTGTACAACTTGCTTCTGCCCCCAAGAAAATAAATGTTTTCAAAAAAAAAAAAAGTTTGGTTACTAATATGGAATTATTCAAACGAAATGATTAAAACACTCATATCTCTTTTAGCTAAAACTGGAAGTCAGAAAGAATCTGTCAACTGATATATATACAATCACATAATCTACTTAAATATGATCAAGCTTTATTGTGAAAGTTGTTTCTTCAATTTTGATCCATTTGTACTTTATGATTTAATATATACTGTGTTACTGAACCATAAACTATACCTTATCTACTTGTCTCATGCTTGTTCAAATCCTGTGTTTGCTAATGGTGAGCTGTGTGACTTTGGGAAAGTCATCTCTCTTGGTCTCAATGTCCTCATCTGAAGGAGTTTGAAGGGGTTTGAGTCAATGACCTCTAAGGTTCTATCCAGCTCAAAATCTATGATGCCAGGTTATTTATTGCCCCAACCCCTTTCTACTGCCCCCTATCTTTGGAGAAAAGATCTTTTTCCCTTCTATATCTTGGCAATTTTGATGTTTTGTTCTACAAAAATGATTCTGGGTGCTGCCAGTTAACTTTTCTTGCTGGAAAAAAAGAGAGAGAGATAATACTGATTGCCAAATGAATTCTGCAGACCAAGAAATAACTCTTAAGGTCTGCTATTAATTTAGCAATTAATCATGCAGTGTTTTGTGATATGTCTTTTATTGTTGTTTTGAGTTATTATTTATATCTTTTGCTGTTTTTAACTTCCCATCTATTCATTTTCTCTTTCCAAAAAGACTGTAAGCTCCTTGAGAGAAAAGATTGTGGTTTATATTTTTCATGTTCCCCAAAAGTATCTAACACAGCACTTAGGAATAACAGGTACTCCATACATTTTTCCTGGCTTAATTCAAAGTTATTTTTACGGGTTTATTTTAATCCAGATAAGTGTCATTAGATACACTTTTAGGAGAAGAAAATAAAAACGTTCATATTTATGGTTTTATTAATTACCTGAAACCTTCTTTGGATGCCCAACTAAATCCAAGCCCAACGTTTTAAGAACTTTAAACTAATTCAGGAAGCCTACTGTTTATTTGTAGTTGTGCACTGTCTCCACTTCCTGCTTTGATCTTAAAGTATAAGAACCAAAATACTCCAAGGGAAGCAACTTCCATGGTATTGTTGGCATGTTTCATAGCAGGAAGCTTGTGGAAATTTCAATGGTACCCTTATCGAGAGATTTCCAGATAGATGAAGGGGGTTTGCATTAGCTTCAGATAAGCATCCAAAGCTAAAACCCTTTGAGGTTTTCTCATCTCCACTTGCTATTTTTACTTTCCAGCTGTGTTGTTGAAAAAGGAAGAAATTCATTGAGGATTCACCGGAGTTTCGCTAGCTATCGGGTTTGGCCCCTGTCATCTATGCAGGACATTCCTTTAACCAAAGTCACATAGAATTTGTGATCATAATTTTTTAAAACATACATGTTAGAAAGGATGTCCAATTAGGAAGTTAGGGAGAAGATTCAATTAAAAATACAACTTAAAAAAGAATCAAAGACGTCTTCTTCTCTGAATACAAGAGAGAGAGGTCAGAGGCTAAAATAGACCTTAAGCATTGGCTTTTTCAGGTAAAATTCCATGTGACTTTTGTTCAGGGTGGGGGAAGAAAAGAAAGAAGGGAAAATAAGACACTACATCTTTAAATTGAATTGAATGTTCTGTGACTTTAAATGAAAGCTCCACTGTTGTTGGGCAAATAAATTTAAACCACTTAACATGGCAGAGAAGGTCAGGCAAGCTTATTATAGTGATCATAGCGTTACAGCTATTGCGATTGACCGCTGCTCTTTGGAATCACCAATAATCAGAGGCCGCAAGCTGTGTTTGCAGAGAAAGGTCATCATTCATTTTTTTCAAAGCATTAATATCTTTTGTTTGTTTGGCTCAACATGAAACAGGAATCGATAGAGGTAATTCACAGAGCAATTAGCCCCTCATCTGTCAAACGGCATCTGGGTGTATTTAACAAAAAGACCTTTGGAAAGGTTTAAAAAAGGAAGAAAGTGCCTGTACCATCAACAATTTATATTTTCGACATGACACGTTGTGTATGTATCTGTAAAAAGGGGGAACCTTGGGACTAAGAAAATATACATAAAACATGCTATAAATCTACACTTCAATGCAATGAGCTCACAGTTTAGGACTGGACAAAAAAGGCTTAGGCTAAGTTCTGATTTGGTGCCTATGAAGATAAGAAGGGGCACTTTGTATCTACTTTTTCAATGCCATAGTAAACTACTACCCTAGACACAAGGCTCTTAATGGAAATCAAATTGTAGCCAGTGATGCAAATAAGAGAGGGTCCGGTAATCAGAACTAGGTATATTTGGGGTTTTTTGTTTGGTTGGTTTTTGGCCCTACCATAGACTGTGTGTTTTTGTGCCATACTTATTTGTTGTCAAGCTGTGTGAGAGTCAAGTTACTATACACCTATGAGGGGCTACTGGGAAAAAAACAAACAAACTTCTGAATAAGTGCCTTCTGTTGGTCTTCAAAACTACTGGAGAAGTTTGCCCAGGAATATTTCCCAGGCTTCTGTTAACCAGTCAAGTCTGAAATCCATCCTTCTTTGTTGGGGTGCTTCGTTTAGAAAAAATCTAACACATAAAAAAAGCTAACACAATATTCCGTTGACTTTTTTTTTTTTTTTGCCCATCCTGAACCATACAAAGGGGAGAGATTTTTTGTTTGTTTTTTTCTTTCTCTATTTAATTTTTTTTCAGCTTTGTGGATCATGGAATAAATGATAGACACATCAAAGAAATAAGCCCCTTAACTTATTTGTTAATTTTCAATTCACCTGCTTAAGTATCTTGCTCAGAGTTTGTGCAGTTGCCTTTGGACCATGAAGAATGAGCAGATGTATTTCAGGAATGTGCCAGTTTCTTTCATGGGCTTTTGATTCCTCTCAGTTAAATCTTAGTCTCCCCAAACCTAGAAGTTGCTTTTGTTGTTGCTGTTTTTGTTTTTGATGGGGGGAGGGATGTTTGGGATGACATTGTGAAATTGAAAGAAAGGCCTCTCATCTCAGATTCAAAGCAACTTTGTGAGTACCTAACTGCAAGTATCATCACCTCTGTTACATAGATGAGGAAACTATAGCCCAGACACCTTAGTGGTAATTACAAGGTTAGTAAGTGTCAGAGCAAGAATTTTGACCTGCACCAGGTTTTCAGACTGTACCATATGTACTGAACCAAGTACTGTATTTGGGTCTATTATTCTAATTACTATAAGTGGCAGAGCCAAAATTCAAACCCAGATCTTCTGACTCCAAATCATATGTTCTTTAGACTAAAGCACCAATTTAAAATAGGACTTTATGATAATTTATTTGGGTTTTCTTTTTGGGGGTAGTTGAATGTAATGGGTATTTGTAAAAATAGGATAGAAACATGCTCTAAGGATGGTATATTTTTTTCTATTTGCATGAAACTAAGTTTTACATTTCCATGGCACTTAATATATGACTACCTTCCATACCAAAATATTGTTCAATATCCTTAGCATAGGCTTACAATTTCTCCCAGAACTCTAATGACCAAGACAAGTATCCCAGTTGGCAGCAGTTCAAACTGTTTTGTTTTTATGAAAATATTATAGTTTTTAAAGAGTAGTCCCAAATCCCTTATTTTTGAATAATACAGCTATAGTTCCTTGGTCAATATTTCCTTATTATGTTTTCATAAGGATAGATCCAGCTTTCCTAGGCTTTACTCACTCTCCTCATTTTTGAATCAAACCTGAGTTAGAAGGATTGACTGCCATCCCCTCCACCATTCTGTTTAGTGTCACAAGGGTACAGTTCATCAGACAAACACCTCATAAGCATCAGTCCTGGCTGCCTTCCAGAAAAAACCATGTCATGCCATTGTACAACACTTAGGACCCAATCTTTCATCCTCCTCCTCCATCACTAAATAAATTGGGGAAAGGTCTTGCCCTGTTTCAAGATAACAAGAAGTTTAAAGAACTTACTAGTGTTTCATGTAGCAGACACAAAGCATTAGAGGAATGTACAGAAACAAGATGGTGGCTCCCCCAAAGTTCAAAGGCAATGGTGATACCACACAAACTGTATTGTGCCTTCTGTGATTGTGCCCTTGATTGATACAAACACTGGTTCTAAAAAATAACAGCATGAAAATTTTAAGATAGAATTCATTCTATCTTCATTCAAGATAGAATGAAACCACTAGTTTTGTAATGTCCCAGAAAGTTTATAATATTGACCTACTCCAAAGGTTTTTTGTTGTGTGTCCTTTGTTCTTAAAGAGGAACATGACATCAGAAAGAAGATGCCATGACTTGCAAATGAATTGGAATTAAGTGAGAGAGGGCTATACAAAGTTCCTAGCCTCCTCACTCTCTCCTTCTGAGCCATCTGGGTTCAGTGGCAAGATATGGATCAGGATGACTGCAGATGGCCCTGGATGTAGAGACCTTGACCATTTTAGGGTAGTCTTTCTCAGGTCTCAGTTTGTCTAAGGCAATGCCCATTCAGTGCCTTAATCATACCAAAGGTCAATTCTACAGAAATGAAACACATTGACCAATTAGATCTCATGAAAATGACAGATTTTTATTAGCTGTATCTAATGAAATAATTATTTATAATTTATTTATATATTTGAGGTGATTTCAACATTTGAGGTGAATAATAGCTTTTTTTCAATTTCTGTCATCTCTCTTTAAGGATCAGTTGGGAATTAGATTCCTGAACTTTTGAAACAAATTAAATGAGTAAGAGCTTTGACTATAGCTCAACCAGATCCCTATATACATAACAATAAACCAATTGCTATAGTGAATATAAAAACTACTTATTTTCTATTTATAAATAGTTTCAAGGTATTTGTTTTAAAGAACTGAAATTTTCATTATAAAACCCACATCTGCTTCCTTATACCTTTTAAAGAATCGTGGTAGAGAGATCCTGAAAGGCTCAACATGATTCATTGACCTGTTGGAAAGGCTTGTGATAGCATGGAAGATAACCTTTTCCAATGAATCTCTGAAAATAATTACCTGTAAGTTGTACAAACATGGCATTTTTATGGTATGCAAATAAAGAGGCGGAAGGAAGGAACATAAGAGATAACGTAAGTAAGATCTCATAAAAGGGGGCTTAGATTGATATAAGTACAAAATAATGGTTTTTAATAAGTTCTGTAAAAAGATTTGGCAAATCAGGATTAAAAGAGAGTGAGCATGGGCCAACAATCCTCCCCCTCCTGTCATTCAAAAGAGGAAAAAAGTACTAATTGCTATTTGGCATTCAGTTTATGTTTGTGTTTATGACTAAGAATTTCTTTAAAAACTTGACTTCCTATTCATCTGTATGTTTTCTTGACATGGTCTAAAGCCAAACAATTAAACTTTCATTCATGGATATAACTTAATAAGAAGGAATACTTCCATGACATTGTTTACTAGTAGAATTAATTTTAAGGGAAAAATTTGAGACACATTTTTATTTTAAACCTTTTTTAGAAATTCAGGATGTTCACCACCAACATAGTACATAATATTGACCTAAATATTTCTTTCTATTAAATTATCAGGAGTAGCAATAAAGCTGTTTGGTTTACTAATAAATAGTTAAATAGAATTCTAGAGAAAGTTGTGTCAACAGCATATAACCAAAATGATGTTTTAAGTCTTCAGTTATTGGAAAATTTACTTATATGGTTCACATCTCAGAGGTCATGTTTGGTGAAATTAAAGTGCTTAGGGAATAGGGAAGACTAGGGAGGACTTTGATGCCTTTTTGGCATCAAAACATGGGATTTAGTTGTTGTGTTTGGCATGACAATTTTTTAAATTGAAAATGCTAAAAAGATTCATACTAATACCTTTTGATGGAGAAAAAAATGGTCTCATTAGTATAACTGCCTTTCTAGCTTTTATTTCCATTTATACAACCAGAAAAATACCATCTTAATAATGGACTTGCAGGGAAAGAGAAAATCCCGGTTCAGGCTCCTTAGCTTCTCAAACACTGATTTTTGTTCCTAATATTTTCCACACTTTGCCTTCTTCTGCTTCCTTGAATCCAGATACTCACTCCCTGTTTTGTTATATAGACTGACTCATCCTGTTACCTTCAAAGTTCCTGTCAGCATTTTCTCTCTCATATACCTGGCCCTGCCTAGGCTTAGACTCCAATTCTGTTCCCCTCACTAGCAATTATTCCCCTGCTCTTGTGAGCCTGGACCTGCTTGGTCAATTTCCATCATTTGCTCAGGAAGCAGCTACCCAGTCCTGCTACCTGACACGACCTCCATGCTCTCTTTCATAGTAGCCTTGATACTAGAAAAGCTGCCCTGTCTGCTTCCGATTATCTCATCATAATTAGAAATAATAATCAATTTATAATGCTTCAGAGTTCACAAAATGTCTTGACATACATGATTATCTTGTTTGAGACTCACAAACAGTACCATGAGATACTAGGAGAAAAAAACCTCCATTTAACAAATGGAAAAAATTGTACTTTTGAGAGATTGTGACTTGCCTTTCTGGAGAGCTGCTAGGCAGGGATACCACAATAAGAAAAGGGTTTGAAATTAATCCAAAAGCTCTATGAGTCAGGGCCTTTTTAAATATTTCTTTCCCAAATGCTTAACTATTCCAAAAATGTGAGACCAGTAGGAACAGCTAACTGTTTTTGTTGTTCCGTCATGTCCAACTCTTCATTACCCTATTTGGGGTTTTCTTAGCAAAGATACTAGAATGGGTTGCTATTTCTTTCTTTAGCTCATTTTACAGATGAGGAAACTGAAGCAAACAGGGTTAAGGGACTTGCCCAGGGTGACACAGTTAGTAGGTGTCTGAGGCTGGATTTGAACTCACAAAGATGAGTTTTCCTGACTAAGCAGGCCTGGTGCTCTATTCTCTGTGACTGCCTTATAGTAGGGAGTCAGTTTTTGAGGTTCCATTAATGAGTCGCCAAGAACTCAAGAAGGTTAGGATTGGGAGTTATATATGTTTTGGGGTAGTGATTATTATGACACATTCTAGATTATTGCACAGGCAACAATTAAAGAAGATTCTAAAGAACATATGATAGAGGTTTCAGGGCCCTGGATATCCAGGGTCTAAGTTACCAAAGAGGAAGGAGCTGAGTGTGGAGTTACAGTTGAAAGAATGTCCAGAATAAAGCAAGGAGAGGGCACCTCTCCCCCACCTCTATTCTTGCAATAAGGAACAAAAACAATCAGAACTACAATGGTAGGGTGAAAGATTCCAGTCTGGTCTTGATGTAGAGCCTCAGGCAATGGGTAATAAAAGATGGGAAGCAAGCCAAAGAACCTCTGTAAGAAAAGTTTAGAATCTAGACAAAAGGTCTGATTAAAATACCTGGGGGTAGAGAGGAGGGGAGATACAACAAAAAGAATACAGTTTGCTGCTAAATCAGAGGTTTCCTAAGAAAACAGCTTCTCATAGAGGAACCAGGGCCAAGAATAAATGTATGTAGAGTAGTCTGAGGCCATTGTTGTAGGGAAATGGGAGCCTTTAATAAGAGTGGGCAATATGGCTTGCAGAAAGATAGTTGAGACAGATAGACTTAATACTATGTTGTCTATACAGGAAGAACTCAGTAAATGTACTTGTTTGATTCCAAATATAATAGGCTGATGAGAAAGTACCTGATCACACATACATTTCCAACAGAGTCAGTTTATTTAGGTGACATAAAATCAGATGAAGACTTGGGAATTATCTGATTGATTTGATCAACTGAATCATTCAGTTTGGCACTCTTCAATGATTAAATTGATGATAATTTGATTCCCTAATAAAATATTTTATGGGAAACAGTATGGTGCAATATGGTGCAATAGGAAGAAACCTGAGCTGACACCCAGATTATGACACTTACTTCCTTTGTCACCTTGGGTAAGTTGCTTAACCATCTTTGACCTTAGATCTTCAAATATAAAATGAGGGAATTAGACTGTATAACCTCTAAGATCCCTTCACATTCTAAATTTCTGATGCTGTGATTCTACATTCTGATTTGTTCTTGTCACTGAGGACACACACACACACACACACACACACACACACACACACACAAATTAAGCACCTCCTGTCCTCTAGGAGCTTACATTCTAGGCAACCAGATGGCATAGTGGAGAGAGTACTGGACTCGGAGTAAAAAAGGCCTGATTTCAAATTCTGTCTTATATACTTACTAGCTGTGTGACCCTGGGCAAATCAAAGCACTTTCAGCCTCAATTTCTTGATCTGTAAAATGGGATTGTAATAATAGCAGCTCTCTTGCAAACTTGTTATGAGAATCAAATGAGATACTATGTGTAAAGTACCTTGCAATTTTGAAATCATCATCTTTATCATTACCATCACTGTTAATAAAAGCATAGAAGGGGTGGTATTTTCACATAGAGAGCTTACAGAGCTAAGAATGCCTTACATTTATAAAGGAGAATTTCAGAATTGAGAAAAATTTCAGTGGCCTTTTACTCCAAATTATGACTGAAAATGAATGTCCAAAGCAAGACACCCAACAAATGTGTGATCATCGTTTGCTTGAAGACCTCCACTATGGAAGAACCTGGTGCTTTCTGATATGGGTCATTCCACTTATATATAGTTCTAAATTTCTTTCCTTTTTCTTTAAATTATTTTCAGATTTAGTGTCTCTTTTGCTCTGAGAATCCCATCTTTCTTTCTAAAAACTATACTACCAGAATCTATATAGTGAAATGCCCAGTTGACTAGGCACATACAGTTAATGGGGTATCCTTTTAGTCCTCTGAGTCAAAGGGGTATAAATCCTTTCCCCCTTCTGGCTTTCATAGCATCTTCAAAGCAGTAAAATGTCCACTTGGTTTCTTCCAACTTCACTTTCAAGTGTCTTTTAGAGTTGGCCTAATTGCCCCTTAATAAGCAAGGCTTGGCTCCCTCAGCCTTACTGGAAATAGGCTTAATGCTGAAAGGTTCTGACCTATTGGTGGGTGGAAGGGAACGAAGGGTCAAAACTGTATTTGACCCTTTGTTCCACAGGCTTACTTCATAGCTGAGCAGTCGAATTTTGATTTAAACTTTTTTTTCTAGGCCCTATATCGGTTCCTTACCTTGGAGCATGTCTCTTTTGCTGATCTCATACATTTTTATTTCATTTGATATTTGATGTTATGCTTGGATTATAGAACTCCTATTCTGTAAAGATTCTGTAACAAATTGTTCTTTTGTACCATTGCCAACTATCTCCGACTGAAAACATATTGGGGGGGAAAAGCTAGATAAAAATTAAGTGAAGGCAAAATTAGGGAACTGCTAATAAAATCAGGTTTTCTTGACACTTTTAGTCAATGCAAAAATAATTGTGGGAATATAAAAGGTTTTTTATGGTCAATTATTCTTGTCTTAGTAAGTATCTATAATCATAACCACCTCTGAATAGGTAATAATCCTCAGTAGGGAGAAGAGAAACTTCCCTGCAGGACCATAAGGAAGGTAAAACGTTATCACATGCATGCATAAAATATATTAATATTGAAATGGTGCCGGTGTTAAGGTCAGATGGGGAGACTCTTTTTTTTTTCTAGGAAAATATACTATTCAACTTTATTGGGCTGCTGACATCCAATTGATCTGCATTATTCCTAGCTGGCAAGTGCATATGTGCCTAAATGCCTCAGATAATAGGTATTACAGTATTAGGTAAAAAGCCTCCATGCAGTCTAAAGCAATATCAAAAAGGTATAAAGTGTAAAATAAGAGAGATTAAGATGACACCAGAAAGCTTTGAATGAGGTGTCATTTTGCATTTAGAAAGACAACTAGAAAAGTTAAGACAGAAGAAAAAAATGCCCTTTTCTCACCAGCTGCCCTTAAAGGTTTACAAATGATCTGTTAACAGAAATGAGTTTCTCTTGGGCTTCAGACACCATTTATTACGCTGGGAGAGAGACAAAAAAGAGAGATGGAAAAGACTGGCAAATTATGCTTATTTGAAGGTAAAATGCTTCCCATCAGCAACATGATGAAAATGTACTATAGGTGTCAGCCAGATGTTGACATGTTAATATTTTTCATGAGGTCCTTCACTGAGCAGAGTACAAAGAACTTTTTGGATGTTTTTTAGTATATGAATTGAAATGCATTGTTAGCCTAGATGTCTTGCCTGGGAAATCCAGATTGTATTTGATGATGAAGAGGAAGGGGAAGTGTGTCCTAAATAGGGGGCTTGAACCTGGATTCCCTGGCTGCCACCCAGATGTCTTGTGCTACGAATAGGCTCATCTGATCTCTCCTAGTCAATTTAATTCTGGAAAGTAGCCAGTGGGCCTAGTTCATGACCCTGTGATGTCATTATAATTCATTCTCCCTCACCACAAAGCCTTCGGAACTTTCCAATTTACAATGGGTCTTTTTAATAAAGAAGAGTCATGAACAGAATTCATAAGTGTTTCTAATGATTTATCTTCTTTTTTATGTTTTAGCATTTCTTTTCTGCCTGAGTATGGCCTAGCTTGTCCACATTCAACATACACAATCAAAACCATTTAAGAGGTTTATTTCTTCATCATAAAACACAGTATGTTTTATAGGCTAAGTGAATACAATTGTCACCTATGAAAGTGGGACGCATTTTCGGAATGAAAGGGACTATTATTCTAGGCATGAATCAGCATGAAGAATCTAAAACCCTAATGTCTTATAGATGTCTTCATCCTAAATACTGAAATTAACCAGCCAGAGTGCCTATTTTCTTACATTTATTTACAATCTGGCATGACAAGAGTTTGGGGATTCTCTTTTCTCTATTCTATATAACTCCCACTACTACCTAATATGAGATTCTTTAGCCAATGGCCACTGAGTAAGCATGTTGACTGATTAGTGTGATGTATACACCATGTACTATTGAATGGGTCTGGGTGGTTGGGGGTGGAGGGGAGCTTTCCCAGGGCTTCACCTAATTGAACTTGCTTAACCCCTCCTTGCTAAAATAAACTTTCCTGAGATTACTTCACTTATCCTTGGCATGGATCTTTTCACCCCTGGGTTGTAGGAGTTGAGTGGATGATCAATGCATTTGTGGCCTGCACTGTAATTTAACTTGCTGTGTCTGACAGGAGATGTGGAATTGCTAAAGAGAGGCTTTACTTGTAATCTTCTTATCATCTTATCCTGGAGTGTTTGTGAAGGGGGAGGCCTTTCTAGCAGTAACTCCAAGTTGAGGGTTAATGCTGAGAAAGAGAAATTGCCCTATAGTATGTTTGACTCAGTGACCTGATAAAACTTGCTCTGGACACCTCATGAACTCTGGCCTCTAATGGCACAAGACGCCCTGGCTTTTCTGAACTAACACTACTTGTCTTTCTTTTATAAACTCATTAATAGAAATAACTCATTGTAATTATGTTGTATTTTTTAAATCCACATTTTTTCACTTTTCCCTAAAACAGAGATTTTAAATCTGATCCTTCTGCTGGACGAAAATTGGCATCTATGGGTGACAAATGGAGAAGAAATTAATCAAAGTACAGGGAAGAAACAATAGTGACTACAAAGGATAGAAGTTATGGGGAGAAAAAACTAGTAATGCCATTGGAGGAGTAGAGTGAAGCCATTTGGTAACAACAAACAAAAGATATAAGTAAATTATATTGTGCAGACACACATGTATATATACATCATAATTATAATAAGCCATTTTTGTTAGTGAGAAGGAAGACAAGTAGCATATGGATTCTATGTGGTTATTCACACACATAGCTAGGTGGCACAATGAATAGAATGCTAGAATCAAGAAGACATCCTCAGACACATACTAGCTGTGTGACTCTAAGCAAGTCACTTAACCCTATTTGCCTCAGTTGCCCCATCTGACAATGAGTTAAAGAAGCAGCAAACCATACCAGTATCTTTGCCGAGAAAACCCCAAATGGAGTTGCAAAGAGTCAGTCATGACTGAAATGACTGAACAGCAACAAAATATATACACACAGATGTGTGTGTTTGTATGTGAATTTAGAGATATCTTTATCACTATATATTTTTGTGTCTATATACTGATACATACTGTGATATTATATATTACACCTTGAAAATATTATCTATTATGTATGTATTTATACATTATATAGTATGTATATCATGTATGTGTTTATTACTGGGACTTTGGTAAAGGTCAGGGTCTGCTAGGATTGATCACTTGGTCCAGGAATGAGGGAAGGGTGAGGAATTGGGGGGGGGATATCCAGCTTTTTACCCCCATAATAATACTGAGCTGATAGATGAGGTAGGGACTATTCAAAGCTCAGAATCCCAATCCAGAATTGTGGTAAATGGGTAGAACCCAGAGACTATTAAAATAGCAACGTAGCTACCCCGAGAGAGAGAGAGAGAGAGAGAGAGAGAGAGAGAGAGAGAGAGAGAGAGACTGACTCCAGGATAAGATGATATAGAAATGCATGCATACACTATGTAGATATATGCCCATATATACATTCAAATACATATACACTAACAAGTACATGCATATATGTGTATATACATATACAGTACACATATCAAAGTTATATAAAATGAGTTTAAATAATCGAGTCTTAAGGAAACAGAATTTCAAGGAAAATGATGGGAATGTGGAGAAATGAATAAAGGAGAAAACTCAAAGGGACTGCACAAAAAGGGAGCATTGACCTTTTCAAGAGATGTTTCCCCTATTTTTAGAGAAAGCTGAGCCTTGGCAGTTTGACACTCATAGGATTTTCACTGTCAGGTAATTCACATACTTTCTGATGACTTCAAAGAATTTTAAAGTTCCTCAGAGATAGGGGTGACTTGGGGACTGTCTGTGAATCTGACCAACAGAAAGACTCATGGAATAACTTTATATTGGAGGCTCCAGAAGAGGTGGTAGGGAGGAGTTGAGGGACGGGAAATTCTGGGAAACCACATGGAAGATGGAAACATTTAGAGTCTGAAACCCTGCATTTAGGTCCTGGCTCTAATGCTTACTGGGTGCATCATACTGGGCAAGTTACTTAACGTTTCTGAGACTCCATTTACTTATGTGTAAAAGAAAGTTATATTTTGTGATCTTTCATTTCCTTTCCAGATCTCAGTCTCTGGTTTATAAACACTAGAAATAATGGTGGTATCTCTTGGCGGGCCTGTGCCTGTGATTTCTAATTCTTGTGCTCTCTGCATCTCTTAGGATTTTATTTTCTGCTTTGCAAAAAGCACTTATAATTAGTTGCTTAATATATAGATGAATTTTAAAAGGCCATAAATAGGTTAGTAAATGTGAAAGACCATGTGGTAAATAGCTTTACATTACCCAGTATTATTGAATTCTTTTTTTTTTTTTTTTGGTTCTCTTCTACCATTAGCATGGTATTGTTGATTGAGTATTGAACTTAGAGTTAGGAATACTTGGGTCCAAATCCCACCTTAAATATTTAATGGATGTGTGATCCAGGACCTTAGTTTCTTCACTGATGCTATGAGGGAACTTGTTCCTGACAAATCTATATCTATGATTATATAATCTCATGACTTTCTGTAAAATGTATTTTTTTGTTTTATAAGAAAATATAGTGACTTCTGGTAAAGTTGGTACTGGAAAGTACCAAACTCTGCTACTTTTGATGAAAAATCTAAAAAAAAACAACAGAACACCAAGAACAATTGAAATAGTGCCAAATAGAATAAAAGATCAACTAATAAGAGAGACACTGGTGATATTATCCCCATCCAAATGGAGGTGTCAGAGAGAGAGAGAGAGAGAGAGAGAGAGAGAGAGAGAGAGAGAGAGATTCACGCGCACACACACACACACACACACACACACACACACACATACATACATACAGATACATTGACATGTAATAAATGACCTCTCTATAAACTCCAGATCAGAGAAATTTTCAAAGTGTAGTACATCCTCCTTTCTGCAGCTACATTTATGACTCTGGAAAAAGGCAGACTCAAGAGAAAATGATTCCTGCTTCAAAATCACAGTTCAGGATGCCTGGATTCCCCAGTTCTTCAGATCTGTAAGCACTATAGGTAGGGGTAGAGCCTAGACACAATACAGAATCCCAGACTAAGTGAGCAGCTGGGATTACAGTATCAGGTAGGACCACAGATTGGTCACTTGACATGACCAATGTGGAAGGGTTTGGGGAGTGGAGAGTGCAATCCCCAGTTTGTCTAAGACTTGCATATTTCAGTATGTGGCAATATGTAGAGCTTGAAGACAATTAAAATACCAGTACAACCTGCCCCATACCTTCAATAGTGGAAATGAACCTAGGTATTGAGAATAGGATATCAAGGTCAATGGAACTGTCTAGTACCACAATCTCTTCCTTTGCTTCCCAGACCACAATTTCTCCCTTTGCTAAGGAAGGCAGGGCTAGTCAGCTATGTTCCCTACTACTGGCTGAGGACTAAAAGCTTAATGTTGCTCCCAACAGACATTCACTCCCACCCTATGCCCTACAAGGAGGATGAGAATGAAAATAACTTCAACATTTACAAAGCAGGGGAAGTTAAAAGAAAAATGCTGGGAACTTTGGAAGCCATACCTCAAGAGAAAATGGAGATATTGATAAGCAGGAAGAAAAAAAGACTCCAAAGAAAATTAATTACTTTGGGTTAAGGGAATTCTATGGCAAAATTCCAGGAGAAAAAAATTTTGCAGGCATTGCAAGTAGAATCCATCCTTGAACAAAGAAATTGGGTGGGAATTGGCTGTAAAGAGAGGCAGGGTAGAATAGTCGATTAAGCCATAGGACTTGGAGTCAGGAAGATCTATTTTCAAATCCTACCTCAGATACTTATTAGTCATGTAACCCTTGCCAAGTCACTTAACCTCTTTGGGCCTCAGTTTCCTCATTTGTAAAATGGGGAGGTTGCACTCCATGACCTTTAAGATCTCTTCCAATGCCAAATATATGATCCTATGATTCAAAAATATGGGTGAAAGGAAGAGTTGAAACACAAGATAAAGGATAAGAAACAATTTATAACAAAATGTTTATATTTATATATATACCTACATATAATATGTGTGTTTATACATAGACATAGACACATATATATAGCTATAGATATAGATATAGACATAGATATGCCCATGTAGTATATATTCAGATACCACAAATAAAATTATAATAAAATCATTACTGAAATAGTAAGAAAAAGATGTTAGTTACACATTATTAAATACAACTTACATGGAAAACAGTAACAAGAGATAATTTCGGACTCTTTGGAATTGATCCATGGATCCTGGATGGCGTATTGTAAAAATTGCCCCAGACTTTTGTAACCAGATCACAAAATGAAAAATAGAACCCACAGGTTCTTAGAAGTAACCATATACATATATATATATATATATATGTGTGTGTGTGTGTGTGTGTGTGTGTGTGTGTGTGTGTGTGTTTATGTATAAAATCTCACACCAAGAAGTGTGATCTCCAAAGCCAGTTTTTCTAGGACAAAGAACTGCTAACAATAAGGAAAAAAAGGAAATCAAATTAACAAGTAATCATAGAAGATCTTGCAATTAATAAGAGAAAAGAAAGAAAAAGCTTGAAATTCAATTTGAAGTTGAGATCTTTTGGAGAAGAAAAGGGAGAGGGACTGTAGAAGAATGGCTGTCTTTCACCTCACACACCACATTGGGATAGACTTCCCATACTCCACATGCTCCAGGTGCCTGGACCACCTCTTCAAAGGGTCCAGAGCAACTAAACTGTACAATTTTCCACACAAGTTTATTTACTTTGTGAATGTAGGAGTTCCATTATTTTAGGGGAAATAATGTGTACAGAGAGACACAAAGCAAGGATATGAAAAGGCAGTTTTCAGAAGACAAAGCTATCTGTAGTTTATATGAAAAATACTCTAAATCACTAATAATTAGAGAAATGCAAATTGAAATTACTCTTAGGTACCTTTCAGATTAGCTAACACGACAGAAAAGGAAAATGACAAATGTTAAAGGGGATATGGAAAAATATTGCATTGCTAGTAGAGTTGTTAACCATTCTAGAGAACAATTTGGGACTATACACAAAAGGCTATAAAAACTATGCATACCCCTTTGACTTAGAAATACCACTACTAGGTCTTTATCCAAAAAAGATCAAATAAAAAGGAAAAGGAATATATATATCATGGTGGCAAAGAGTTGCAAATGAAGGGGATGCCCTTCAGTTGGGCAATGATTGAACAAGTTGTGGTATATGATTATGAAGGAAAACTATTTTCCTATGAGAAATCATGAGCAGGATGGTTTCAGAAAAACTGGGGAAGACTTTTATAAACTGAATCAAAGTCAAATGAGCCGAACCGGGAGAACACTGTACGTTGTAATATCAATATTGTAATGATAATCAACTGTGAAAGACTTAGATGCTCTGATCAATACAATGATCCATGACAATTCCAAAGGACTCACGATGAAAAAATGCTATCTCCCTCTAGAAAGAGAACTGAATTCTGAGGGCAGATTGAAGCATATTTTCTTTCATTTTATTTTTCTTGTTTCTGTTTTTGTTTTTTGCAATATGGCTGAGCAGAATTATGCTTTGCATGACTTCATATGTTTAGTGTCTATCATATCATTTGCCTTTTCCAAAGGTGGCGGAGTGGTTAGAGGGAAGGAGAGAATTTAGAACTGAAAATTTAAAAATGAATGTGATATGTTTGTGTGTGTGTGTGTGTGTGTGTGTGTGTGTGTGTGTGTGTGTGTAAAATGTTGGGTATAAAAATAGACATATAGATATCTATCATATTTATTTAATGAGAGGGAGAGATGTCTCCAACATATTCCATCACAATTGGAAAGTACTCAAAAAGACAATGAAAATAGTAACATAGTTAAACAAAAACCTAGCCTTCTTTCTAAGCATGTAAACTGATGGTAGATCCATGATACATGAAGAATATGATTATTCTTGTCGGGGAGAGGAATCTGTATATTTATATTTCTTTTGGATCACCCAAATAAGGAAACTGTATTTAAGGAGATAAACAGGATAGATATTTATGGGTCAATAATAGCATTATTATGAAAAGGTAGACTTTGATGAATGATTAACTGTAAGACCTCATTTACAAAAATGCAAATATCTAGTGCTGCAGTTTAAGGTTTGAAGTTGACAGGAGATGTGCTATAGTATCCTTTGCCTGGATATTCAGGTATAGAAAGATGACATTATTAGTAAAGCATTCAGGGGTAGGGAACCTGTGACCTGGAGACCACATGTGACCCTCTAGGTCCTAAAGTGTATCCCTTTGACTGAATCCAAACTTCACAGAACAAATTCCCTTAATAAAAGGATTTGTTCTGTAAAACCTGAACTCAGTCAAAAGGCTGCACCTCGAGGTGGACCACATGTGGCCTCTAGTCCACAGGTTCCCCACCCTTGGAGAGGTTTTCCATTCCTCCTTCCCAAAATAGTTGTGATGAGTTTGAACTGAAACATTCCCACTTCCATTACAATCCATAGCAGGCATTTATATGACTACAGCCTAAGGTGGACACCATAGTCCCTTGTCTCTATCTTTGTATGCTGTTGGCTGGCCCATACAGAGATAAGAGTTCTATTCTAAGAATCAGCATTATTTTATCCATGCCAAAAAAAAAGAATTAAAAATGAGAGTGGGCACAGGAAGGGACTGTGCAATTCTTTAGGTAGGCAGAAAAACAAATTCATTAATTGGAATGCACAGAGCATCAGAAGAACCAAGAGGAGGAAAGACACTTTAGGATTAATCAGTGGGCTAATGGGAAGCAGTGACAAGAAATGAAAAACTGTTTTTGTAGCCCAACAGTATGCAGACATAAGGCAAAGGGTCTTGAAGCTTCCTGTGCAGACATCACACTATAAAGTTGATAATCATACAGAAAGGCATGGGATTAATTAAAACCCCCTTTTAAAAGAGCTATTAAGGAAATTTCAACATCTTTACTGTCGAAATGTGGTTCCATAGAGTTGTTATTGATTATACTTGAGATATAAAGTGGACTGTAAGAAATAGGGGAGGGTAAATGATAGGGAATAGGCACTCATGATGGGTGTTTGACTTGATTAAGAACCAAATAACATTTTGGGCTATAGCGATAATGGAGTAAGAAGTGATGCCCTCTCTAGAAGTAGTTAGTTATAGTATGAACACATAGATTCCCAAATTTTCCTTATAAATAAGAATACTCAGAATGTATACATAGAACATTAAAATACCATGTGATTTTAGTTAGAAAACAAGATGAAATTCTTGTAACTATAGAATATGATCTAATGCAGTTCCATTTACACTTGCAAGTTATCTACCTTAAGGTTCAGAGCTACTCCTTGGCAAACTTGTATTAGAAGAAAACTGAGTATTATAGTATATTCACATGTGGTTTCTTCTCTGATAGGGAGTAGTTCTTGTGGTTCTTGTCTGATAGGGAATTAATATGGCATAGTGAATAAAATGAAGACTTGGCAGTAAGGAGGCTCGATTCAAACCCTTCTTCTAGTACTAAATAGTTGTCACATCATAGGCAAGTCACATAATATTTCTCATCCTCAGTTTTCTGATTTGTAAAATGTTGATAATATCTCCACTGCATGTAATTCACAGGCATATTGTGGGGCTCAGATATAATATGTGTAAAATATGTTTAAACTTTAAAATGTTACATCAATTGAAATGTTATTAAAATGGCATAAAATATTTGTATTTTCGTTTTGAGAGGAACTTCAGATAAAATGGTATTTAGAACCATCAAATGACCTCAATGTAACTATGTAATAATCTTCTAAGAACTGAAATTTCTCACTCAGAACAACCCAGGATGCTGTATACTTTGACTATACAAATTCAACCCAACCCTATCTGAAACCAAAATGCTGACTCTGAAGGTTATCTCAAGCTTCCCACATAGTATTGGTAGATTCTAAAACAGACAAAATTAGCATTAATTTAAATAATTCCTCTATTTTGAAGTCTGGATTCAAGGATTAGTTATTTGTTTAGTTATTTATTCAGAGTTGTAACTAGAAACACATGTAAACTGTACCAGAGACAAGCAATATGAAAGGCATTATCAAATGGCAGAGTAGAAATCATCAGTAAGCAGTGGAGGACACAGAGCCTCCCTTTTACCCTGTAGGGCTATTTTTGCCCTGTATCAACTCATTACTCTGGGCAAATAAGCTGAGGCAAGTTGTTTCTTCACATACAACATTCAAAAAGTTTGATTACTTGGAAAATATGGTGCTAGAACAGTGATCACCACTACAAGAAGTAGATAGATGCATTAGGGTTAATATTAAAAAAAAAAAAAGACAACGTCAATTTCCAATAAATCCCTCATGGTATAATATTAAAACTAGGGATCGATTATCTATACCCAGATGAACAGTAATTCCTTAATTATATAGAACTAGAAACTGAATTTCCAGAGAGGGGGAGTGACTTCCCCAAGGTTACAGAGGAAGGTTCATTTATCTGCTACTAAGATTTGGGTTGATCTGAGCCAGAATTAAATGGACCTGAAATTTCATAGACTTATAGATTATTGGAATCAGAAGAATCCTCACTAACCCACTTTGCCCAATTTCTCCAAGAGAAATCAGGAATTAGTATCAGAGCTGAAAATAAAACCTAATTCTCTTACTGGGAACCCAGTACTTCAATAGTGAAACTATTGAAATTTCACGCCCCCCCCCCCCAGGTATTGGAATATATGGAACCATTTCTTCCAAACAGGTTATTCCTCGTTTCAAAATCAGGGCACATACCTAAGAAGACATTAGGGCCCCTTTATCCTTTCAGTCATACCCTGGCCCTCAAGCACACCTTACCCCATTACTCTCCTTCCACTATTTGGGAAAATTTAAGCCACTTGAAAAAATATCAAGTTTTGGAGAATCCCTTAGGCAGAAGCATTCCAGAAGAAGGCATAGGCCAGCAGCAGTGCCTCAGGAACTGGATTCCTTTTCTGTCTTACCCTACCTGACACAACCACTCTCCATAAGCTGCTGTTGTTATTGATGTTGTTTGTCCTTCATTCTTGAAGAACACCTTGGAGTTAGGAAGGTGTTGCCATGACTTGCAATGAATTAGATTTAAGTGAGGGAGGGCTATGCAAAGTCATCAACCTCACTTTGTCCTCAGAAGTGGCAAGATCTAAATCTGAACAAGTGGAGATAGTCTTAGATTCAGGGGGAGATCTTGGTAGCTGGTCTCAATTTGATCGAGGCAATGCCCATTCAGTAATTAAGGGCAGTTAAGAAATGTGGCAAAGAATGGCCTCTTTTACCTAATCAAAGAAAAAAAAATCAGTCTGGAAGGGGAAGATCCTCTGGGTTTCTTGTCAAAACAGAAAGAATTGCTATTTACTTTCACTCTTAGCCTTCAGGGCCCAACCAATGACCAGGTGGGACTTGGGTTTGGAGCTATTGTTGAGGACAGCCAGAGTGATTTGTATTTAAGGCATGGTTATTCAGAAAGAAATCTAGCTATGTTCTCCACAAACTAAACAGTAAAGGAGGAATAGGCTATTCCAAGGATGTTGTTACTTCATGGGATACAAGGAGGCATCCTCTGATATATCCCCTAAGCTTCCACTATTGATACAGAGGACATGGGCTCACTCTGAGTGGGAGAGTAGGGAAGAGTCCTCAGGGCTTGCCTTCTTTCTCATCCCTAAGCTAGAGGCAGGTTGGGGTCCTAAAGCCCTGCCTAGAAATCCAAAGGACAAGGTGCTTCTCCAGATCACACCTTCCCTCTCTCTTTTATTATGGGCTTTTCCTAACTTGCTTCTAATCTAATACCAGGCTACTCATTTGCCTACTATCTTATCTAAACCCTTCCTCAGAGAACAAAAATTCCTTGTCCTTAGCTCTTTAAATCTCCCACTCTGGGAAAGTTCTCCATCCTTGGGCAACTTCCCCATGAAAACAATAAGGTTTAATATTTCATAAGAAAAAATAGTTAAAAATAGGAAACTAGGAGATAACAAATTAGATTCTCACCCGCCGTATGTTGGCTGCCCCTCCTCAAGTTCTAGCCTCCCTCACGAATCTCCAAAAGATAGTTAACTTTAAATATCTTTTGTTAGAGCTACAATTTGAATGACTCTGACCTCACCTTTATCATCCTCACCTACAACTGAATTGATCTAGCTCAATCACAGCGAGTTATGGATTCATATCTAAAATTATTTCCCTTTCTCTCAAAATATTCACAATATATATTAAAGAAGAAAATGAGTATTGTTTTAATTGTTAAAGAAAAGAAACTCCTATATGAGAAAGTAAATAGTGCTCTTTAGAATGTATATGTGTGCCTATGTACTTGAGTTTGTCTGGATTGTTTGTTTATGGTGGGGGTCATTCCTTATAGGGTCGTACCTTTTCTAAACTTTAATCTAGGTCAAAGTGTCATATTGTAGCCCTAGAGATTGGATATTGTTTCTTTTTCTCTTCCTTCTTTACTATTTTTTTGCTGGATAAGACCAGAATGAATCATTTTAATAAAACTATCTCTAACTCTGCCTATATTCTTAGTTCTATAGTAGATGGAGCAACTTCAGGTGTGGTTATAAAGAACAAACACTGAAATTGAAGTGTTCAATTTAATATCAAACCCCTAGTCACCCTAGACATTATCTGATAGTATCTACTGAATCAGGTCAAAGAGTTTACTAAATGTTTACTATGTGTCAGACATTATGCTAAGCACTAGGGACACAAAGAAAAAAAAATTTTAATAGTATTTGCCCTCTAGCATCTTATATTCTATAAAGGAGACAACATGTAAATAACTTGGGAGGTATAAGATGTTGTTTGTCCTTCATTTTCAGAGGACCAATAATAGATATCACAGGGTGATGTCTTGCCTTGCTCATGAATTGGAATCAAGTGAGGCACCATTCAACAAAATCATCAGCCTCACTCTCTACCAGAGTCATCAAAGTCCAGTGGCAAAACAAAAGGCAGATTGACTGGAGAAGACCTGGGATGTAATGGATGCCCTGAATCTTTTGCTCTCTGACCAAGCTCTAAATGCTCCACAGTGCCTACCTTACCTGCCTTTGTGACCATTGGAGCAAATTGTTCTCATCTGCCCATTCTGCCAAGGGAATTCTTCACAAGCTTGGGGTAGACATCCCTCTAATTCACCAGTGGGTTTGAGGCTATTCAGTTACCTTCAACCTGACCTACAATGGTTTTACCAGGATGTGGTAATTGCATGTGCTATAGTTTTTTGGAGCCACAGGTGAGAGTTGGTGAATGATGAACTCCTAAGGTGGATGAGCAACCCTGAAAACGACTTGGTAAGCCTTCACACAACAGGAATTAGTCCTCCCTGGACAGCCTAGACACCAATTTGTATTGGACCTAATTAGTATAGTCAAATCAACTATTCCCTTCTAACTCCTTAAGGGTGGATCTTTCTCTTATAGGTATAAGAGGAGTAAGACAAATTCTCACTGTCTTGTAAACTTTCAAAGTTTTTCACTCCACATATTTACCATTGCTCAGCATCCAAGCTATGGTTCAATCCTGGTTTAAGGGTGTGGTTGAATCATTTGCTCAATTACATATTAATGTTTATGCAAGAAGGTGGGGAGGGGGACATCAGAGTCCAGGTGTGAAATAGAGTCAAGAATGGCAAAGAACTAATCCATGTGGCTACCATTTTGATGGTTATATGTAAAGAATCTCTATTCCTTTTTTATGCCTCAGATTGAATATTTGTATATGCACACTTTGAGTCTTACCCTCAGGAATACCTTTAAAAGAATCTGCTAAAGCTCAAAGGCTTATGTGTCTCCAGAGACAGCTAACAGATGTCCCCCTTCCTTGATTTTCTGAAAATAAGTCTTCTTTGTGCACTACAGCATAGATAATTCTCAATTTGCATTCCTTTTAATGAAGTGTTAGAAAGCAAAACTTCCAGGATGAAATATATACTATGTAAGAGCCTGGACATTTCAAAGTTTATTAGTATGAGATTTTTCCTGGCATATAATTTTCATCCTATTTTTTTGTTTTCCCATTTTGCTGTTATCAGTTGTAACTCATAGAATTCTTAAAATAGAGGGTTTTGGGGGGATAACAAACCCCTTTTTGAAGGGCAAGCATCTGTGTGTGAAGACAGATTTTGTTATGGGGCCACATTCTTCCTGAATGGGGACCCAGCTAGTTGGATAACTGCTCTCCATGTCCCTCTTCCTCTCCTTCTCCTTTTCCTCTCCAAAGGAAGGTAAATTTTGATGACCATACTGGTAAGTAACAGAGGATGAATTTTAACCCAGCTCCTTTGACTTCAAATGTAATGCTATTTCCAGTGGTCCTGCTTGTGGTGGTTCTCCATTTTACCATTTCCCCCAGTATAATAGATTTAATTTATCTTTTTTCCTCTTAAATGGAAGGGCATCATTCATTCTGGTGCAGGACAGTAAAAATGTTGAATTCAACATTCCAAAGAAAACTGACTTTCTCTTCAAAGTAAAAGAAGGTATTACAAGAAAGCTTTAAAAAAATTTTGGACTTAAAAACAACTTATTGTCTTTATCAAGTCTTCAGGATCCTCACTTACAGACAATCTACTACGCAAAATGCTAAAGCAATAATATTAGTAAGTCAGAGCACTTTTGTAGCATTGAGATAAAGACAGACCAGGGGAAGAGACTAACCACTTTTCGGTGGAATGGATTGGTTATTCAATTAAAACTGAAACAATATTCTCTGCTGGCCCACAGAGCATAGCATGGAGTGGCTTGTTAGAGAATAGTGGCACACAAATACAAAATCTCCTTAAAAAAAGGGCCACAAAATTAATCTCGTCTGGTACATTAGGAAACACTTCGCTGACATTTGCTGTTTCTGTCATCCCTAATAAAGAGATTTTTACCTGTATTTGCCTATTCAACACTTCAGCCCCTCAGCCAATTTTGGAAATTATTTCTGATTTATGGCTCTCTTTCAAGCAGGTGTCACCTTGCCTGTCAATTATCCCTCAAAGCAAATGCTAAGTGAATGCTGGCTGGTAAAATTAATAAGGGAAACCTTTACTCAAAAAGGTAGGAAGAGCCTTGTAAAAGGGATAATTCAGCCAGTAGGTAACTCAATTGCTGCTGGTGATATTTATAGGAGAAATGGAGAGGAGGCTACAAATGCCCCAGCATAGAGATGGAAGGAATTAGAATTCCTCCTTGATAATTGCTGCCAAAACACATTACCTGAAAGATCCCTTGGTACTAAGCCCTGAAGACATGACTTAGGATAGTGTCCATATCTTCATAGAACATTTTTACATTTCCCTACTTTGATGTCCCCTCAAATACCATGTCTTCCTGCTTCATCAAATGTCTCCATTCTCATCACTATTCTTCTACTCATTCAAAACTGTTTTGCCCCCTTGTTCTTGAACTTTGATATTCCCCTCTTTAATCACACTCGCCTGTCATTCTTTCCCTTGGGCCTCTCCTAATTCTATTGATATTTCTTAACTGCAACTGCCAGTCTTTGCATCTCTTCTTTTTCTGCTTGTGTATTCACTTGCTCAAGACCTGCCATCTGCTTTCTGAACCCCTCACTGGACTGAAATGTTCTTGCTAAGGTTACCAATGGCCTCTCTATTTCTAAATCTGAGTCATTCTGAGTCCTTATCCTCAAAGACTCTTTTGCTGATAATGACACTATTTTTCCATCTTTTCTTCCTTTGGAATCCTTGAGAGCTCTCTCCCAGTTCTCTTTGGGCTTGATTACTCCTCAATCTCCTTTGCTGAATCATCATCCATCTCTCATTCCTTAAGCATAGGTGTCCCAAAAATCTCAGTTCTAAGCACTTTTCTGCTCTCATTTGTTGCAAATCCCATTTGCTTATATTAGTTCATTCATCAAATCTACGCAAATACAGTGCTGATTTATCTGTTTATTCTATTTATTCTATTCCCTAAATAACACCTGCCTGATGAATATCTCCTTTTGAATCATTCAGTATCTCAACCAACTCAACATTTCCAAAATTGAAATCATTATAGTTTCCCTAAACCTACCTCTCCTGCAAACTTTCTTTTCTATACAAGGCATTGCTATCATCTGAGTTTCCAGATTTGAAAACTTCCATTTTTGAATTTTTACTGAGTACTTGTCAAGTCTTGATGATTCTATCTCACAGCACATCTTCTATCTATTTGTCCCCTTCTCCCTACTCATATAGTAATCACAGTAGTTCAGAACCTCATTACCTCATACCTGAACAGCCTCATAATTAACATCCCTAATTTCCAGCCTGTCCAGCCTCTAATCCACCCTCTCTATAGCTGCCATAACCCTCCACATAGCTGCCAAAATAATTTCTTTGAAGCACATGTCTGAACATGTCACTTCCTTGATTAAAATTTTTCAGTGACTCCCTGTTGCCTCAAGGTTAACACATAAACTTCTTAGCCTGGCAGTTAAGACCATCTATAATTTGATTTGAACTTACTTTTCCAGCTTTATTTCATGAGTCCATTTGCATATTATATATTTCAAACCAGTTGATTTGATTACTAATTGCTCTTTAAATATCATATTCTACCTTTCCCATGCATACATTCCAAGAAATCATTCCTATGCTTGGGATGTAATCCTTCCAAACTGGGGGAAAAAAACTTTACAACAAGTTTTTCTTATAAAGGCTTCATTTCTTAAATATATAAATAATTGAATCATATTTCTAAAAATATAAGTCATTCCCCAGTTGATAAATGTTCAAAATATATGAACAGGAGGTTTGCAGAAGAAGAAATCAAAGCTATGTATAATTATATGAAAAATGTTCTAAATCATTATTGATTAGAGAAATGCAAATTAAAACAACTCTGAAGTACTATCTCACACCTATCAAATTGGTTAATATGACAGAAAAGAAAAATGACAAATTTTGGAGAGGATGTGGAAAAATTGGGACACAAATGCATTATTGGTGGAGTTATGAACTGGTTCAAGCATTCTGAAGGACAATTTGGAACTATGCCCAAAGGACTACACAACTATTTATACCCTTTGACACAGAAATAACACTACTAGGTCTATATTCTTAAAAGATCAAAGAAAAAGGAAGAGAACACATGTGTACAAAAATATTTATACCAGCTCTTTTTGTGATGGCAAAGAATTGGAAATTAAAGGAATGCCAAATAATTGGAGAATGGCTTAACAAGTATGGTATATGATTGTTATGGAATATTATTATGCTATAAGAAATGATGAGCAGGATATCTTCAGAAAAACCTGGGACAGTTTATATGAACTATATAAAACAATTTTATATGCAAAGAGAAGAACAGTGTATACAGTATTATATGATAATCAACTCTGAATAACTTAGCTCTTCTAATAAATACAATGATCCTAGACAATTCCAAAAGACTTAATGATGAAAAATGCTACCTACCTCGAGAAAAAGAATTGATGGGAATCTGAGTGCAGATCAAAGTATACTTTTTTTTCACTTTTTCTTGCTTTTTTTGTAAGTTCACTAATATGTTTGACATTATTTCACATGCTTAATTAATAGTACACTTTTTGTCTTCTCAGTGAGGAGGGAGGGATGGAAAGTAGGGAGAAATTTGGAACTGCAATTTTTTTAATGAAGGTGAAAAATAAATAAATTATTCTTTTTAAAAAAGGTCATATCTCAAACAAACATGAAAAAAATTAGCCTTTCACCACATTTAATATTCAGAATTCTTCTCTTCCTTTAAGGTTCAGATCAGGTGCCATTTCCTCCATTAAACTTTCCCTGACTTCCTTCTCCTTAAATTTTCCTACAGAACCTATTATCCTTCCTTGGCTGTTATCTCACTTTGGAAGTTCATCCCAATATCTATGACCTCCTCCCTCTGAAACACTCCTTATTACACTGAAATATTCCCATCTCTCTATATCCGCTTTCTTTCATTGGGGAGTTCCTTCCAGAACCTAAGTTTTGAAGAAGGATATAGGCAAGACATTCTTCAGTTTTCTCTCATCTCTGCTTCAAATGAGCCAGACTTTGCCACCGTACATATGCTTGCCCCTCTCTCACTTCTGCTACACACACACACACACACACACACACACACATTGATGTAATATGTGTGTACATAGATTATATATTAGTGTATATACTATATCTATCTATCTATATGCCATTAGAAGGTGACCTCCTTGAGAATAGACATCCTTTCCTTTTTTATTCTATTTGTGTCCCCAACACATGCCTGGCAAATGGTTGGGGCTTAAAATTATTGTTGATTTAATTTGATTTGATGTGAATCTTTCCATTGCCAACTTCAGTTTCTTGAATTATATTTGCCTTTGTTGACTCCACCTGTATGCAACAGTATACATCAGGTCATAGGACATTGGAAGCCTCTCAACCACTAATAATCACTCAAAAATATTGAACCTAAGTATCCCTGCAGGAAAAAAAAATTAATAATGATGCATCATAATGGTAATGTAATTTGAATTTGAAGACCCCTTTGTATTAGCAAAGGTACATGGTACTTAGCACTTAGTAATTGATCAAGCTTCTGTTGGGGAAACAGAAGATATGAACTCCCGTCTCCTGTAGCTGACATAACAGGAAGGGGTTGGCTGAAACAAGAAGCTAATGCTGGGTGTATATAAGGAAAGCCCCAGAGAGGAAGAGTTAGATCTTCTTGAAGCAGGCTTCGTGGAGGCAGAAGCTGCTGCTGCGGGAGTGATTGAAGAGGAAAGGCCCCCCGGAGGCTGGAGAGAATGATTTTGATTTGGAGAACCTAGATGAAGTAATTTTGATTCTGGAAACCAGCTGAAACTTCTGCGGAGTCCCAGGGCCAGAAAGAGCTGCTGAGGATTTCCTAGGGCCAGACAGAGCTGCCAAAGACTGCAGAAGCATGACTGTGATGCTGGTACTTGGTATGAACCTGTTTGTGGCTTTCTTAAGCCTTGTCTTCCCAGAAACAGAGACTGTGAAGGATTTGAGATGGACTGGACACTGTGAGCTCCAATGTAAAGCAGGAACTACACGGAGAGCTGGACAAGGACCTGGGAGCTGCCTTTGAACCCAGGTGACAGTTTGGTGAATCCAAGGAGGATCTGGGACCATGAAAGAAGATCCAGGGAATCCAAGAAACCACCCATAGTCAAGCTGAAAGACTTTACTTGGATACTGTTTACTGACTGAGAAATTGTAAATTTACTAGTAACCTAGGGGTGGAGAGTCTGTGTATTTTCTAATGATTGAATAGTGAATAATGAAGAATGATTGATTGACTAAATGATTGTACTTAGTAATTGATTTGTAACCTAGTATGCCCCTTGAGTAGAAAACTTTGACTATTGTACTTTGTGATTGAATTAAGGATTTTGTAAATGCTTGAGTTACTAAATGATTGTTCTTTGTTCAAAACTTTGTGACCACTGTATTGGAAACTATGTGGCCATTTTCTATGATAAGTTTTTATGAATGCTATATTTTGATTTTCTGTGATAAGCTATAATATTGTGAATGCTGTATTTTGTTTACTGTGAATGTTTGCTTTGATTTGTTATGGAATAAATAGATGGTTCACTATACTGTGTAGTCAGAACCTTAAAAGCTGTTTGCAGTAGCATTCTTCTGGAAAGCTGCCCATGCATGGCATTACATGCTATGAAGTTGAAGCCCATGAAATGTGTCTATTATTTTATATATCTCAGATAGACACAATTAGATGAATAATGTGCTAAACTCAGGGTAAGAAAGCATACCTGAGCCTGAGGTGGTGTATTGGCATAGAAACAAGAGTAGAAGTTATCAGCAATTGTGTGGCTCTAACTTCAGTGTGGCATCTCAGATTTAGAACCTGCACTATCTGACACTGGTAGCAGGATAATCTGGGAAGGGAGCTCAGACCATGGGGGAGGCCAACATTTTTTGTTGTTGTTTTTGTTCTGAATCTACAGAATCTTTCATCTAGCAAACAAGAACTAGAACTAGCAGGAAACAGAACTGCAACCAGGGACAAGACTGATTATTTATTTTAACAAGAGTGAAACTAGGTTCAAAGTTTTTTCTTAATAATTGACTTTTCATTAAGATTATATATTTAGACAGATATTCTGATTAGTTTTATCTGGTTATACACAATTTCATATGCATAAAGTAGAAGGATATAAACAAAGAGGGCAGCAGAGGGAATTTATATCAAACTAGCAACTTTTGGGTGAGGATTCACTGAAGACACAGTAAGACAGGCTTCCCAGAACTTCATAATTTTACAACACAAGATCTTCAAACAAACAAAAATATTGGTACATATCTACATACTATAGAACAGTATTCCTCACAAGACCAAAGGATGCTAACTTTATGAAATCCAACTGGAGACCAAAACCAGAACATTTCAGTTTTAAGAAATGCTACACTTGATCAGAGATTTTGTTAAAAGGCAAAATACATGTTCTAAGTGGTCTACTTTTTCTGACTTCCTTATGTTGTGAAGTGGTGGATGGACTAGAGATCAAAGTGAGGGGGTAAGCATCTTACCTTCATACCTTGTTTGAAAAAAGTCCAAAGAAAGGATCTTACTGCTATGTATAATAGGAAATGCATAAATACAAAGCTCCAAAAAGAAGGATAGCTATTAAATCTTGCCCTAGAGCAAAACACTTTGGATACACTAGAAGTTTCAGGTACTCCTCTAGGAAGTAAAGTTGGAAGGATGAGTAAAGGCACAAGCAAAAATACCCTCATTATTATGCTATTGTGGTACAGGCATGCATAAAACACAAACCCAGGAGAAGAGAATGATTCAGAGAACTTCCAAAAGCAAAGTCCCAATGTAAAACAAATAATAAAAAGGTCAATTAGAATCTCTAAAAGGAAGGAAGCATGTTTTTTTTATTTTAAAATTATTTTATAATGAAATAAATGTGGTAGAAAATAATTAGAATAGAAAAGAGAGCTTTTGAAGAAAATCTGGGAAGGAGAATCAACAATTTAGTACAAGAGGTACAAGGGGAAGCTAGGTGTTCAGTAGATAGAGTACTGGGACTGAAGTTAGGAAGACACATCTTCCTGACTTCAAATCTGGCCTCTTACAATTCCTAGCTGTGTGACCTTGGGCAAGTCACTTAACCCAGTTTGTCTCAGTTCCTCATCTATAAAATACACTGGACAAGGAAATGACAAGCCATTCTAGTATCTCTACCACAAAAAGAGTTGGACACAATTAAACTGACCAAACAACAAGAACAAACAAGAAGTAGAAAATCTCAATTAGTAAGCTGCTTAGAAATTAGAATGTATCAAATAGAAGTTAATAACTCTAAAAGAAAAAAAGAAATTATTAAAACAAGCTCAAAAGGCTGAAAGCAGAAGACAGTGTGATATGTTTCATATAAAAATATCTGACTTGGAAAACATCATGTAGAGATAATATGAGCATCACTGTATACCCTGAAAACCATGATTTAAACAAAAAGAGCCTGAATGTCACACAGAATCATGAAAGAAAACTGTCCATATCTTTCAGAACTATTGGGGGAAAGTAAAAATAGAAAAAAATATATTAGTCACCTATTGAAAGAAACTGCCAAATGAAAAAAAAAATCTGGAACTACCAGAGGTAAGGGAAAATACTGCAAATAGTCAGAAAGAAAAAAAGTTTAAGCACAAAAGAAACCCAGTCAGGATCACACATAATTTAGCAGCTAGTTCAATAGAGGAGTAGAACACTTGGAATACCATGTTCCAAGAAGCAAAGTATATAAGATTACATAAAAAATAATTTAGCCAGCAAAATTGAGCACAATCTTACAATAAAGAAAAACAAAAAAAATACATTTAATGAAATAGAAGACTTGCAAATATCCCTGATGAAAAGGCCAGCACAGAGTAAAAATTTTGACATACAGTTGCAGAAATAAAAATAAACATAATATTGTAAATATGAATGAGAAATTAAAAGGAACTAAACAAGGATGAAGTGTTAATACCCTTATAGAGGAAGATAATACAAGTGTCTCATAATTACCCTGATGTCTTAAGGGTTTATAAAAGGAGTTAAATAAGACAGAGGGTTTGCAACCAGTTTTTGTTATGTTTTGATGATCATAAAAGAAGAAAGGAAGGGGAGGGGGAAATGAATATAATTTGGAATAAATGAGAAGACAGTATGGAGGGAATGTATCTCACATGATTAAGGTCAAGGTCCATAACCATATCATAGACATATTATAGACCATAGAAGTCCATACAAACAATAAGGTATGAGAGGAGTGGGAAAAACTCTAATCTCATTTTCATCCAAATTCATAAAATGAAGGAATACGAAAGGAGAAAACTGATTGTAGAAGTATACTGCACTCAGCGGGGAAGTTAGAGGGATTTAAAAAAGGAGAGAGAGGGATAAGGGGGAGGATAGATTCAGGAAAGTATATGCAAAACAAATTCTAATCTGGGAGGCTGACACATTAAAAGGGGAAGATACTATAAGACACATGACTGGAGTGTGGGTAAGAGAAAGAGAAAAGGAACAGTGGAGCAGAAAATGACTATATCAAGCACAAAGCATGGGTGCTAAATGTACTCCTCTTTACCACCCTATTTTTTACCAAAAAGAAAAAAGGTATGAGAATAGGGTGGAGAGAAACCCACAAGTAATGATCAAATCTGTAAATATGAATTATGTGAAGTCACCTATAAAATTGAGGAGGATAGCAGAATCCAACAGTGCATTATTTACAATAAACACATCTGAAACAAAGATTCACACAGAGTTTAAAAGGAGGAGGTTGTAGCATCATTTATTATGTTTTAATTTAACTTAAAAATGTATTAATGTGTAGCAGTTATAATGTCATTTTAGGAAACAGAAAAAATAGACTTATTATTAGAGATAATCAAGGCTTAAGAATTAATATTTAAGAATTTAAGAATTAATTAATAATTAAGTTGAAAGGTACCATAGACATTAAATTATTAGTACTGTTTGACACACATTTGCCAAACAAAATATTATTTAATATTTAAACTAAATTAGGCAAGGGAGAAATAGTAAAACTGTGATTGTGAGGGATCTTGATGTACCCTTTTCAGAATTAGACAAATCAAACCAAAAATAGAACAAGAAAAAAAGTTAATGAACTGAATAGAACATTGGAAAAGTGAAAGTTTGAGTCATAAACATTTACTAAGCACCTACTATGTGTCAAGCACAATGCTAAGTGCTGGGGATACAAAGAATGGAGCGAGATAATCCCTTTCTCAAGAATCTTAAAACTCGATGGGCTAAGACAACACATATAAAGTAGCTGAAAAATAAGCTGTAAAGGAGAGGAGAGGAGGGGAGGGCAACTGGTGGAAGACTTACATAAAGGTGGGTAATAAAATGAGGAGGTATAAGTTACAAAACTGATTTTGTATTTCAGGATGATGAAGTTCTGTAGATCAGAAAGTCCATGAGAGCAACCATGTGGGAAATGAAGTTATGAATGCCCTAGATAATTTCTTTACATGGTAAGGGATCTGGGAAGAGATGTGATAGATGTCTGTCCATTAGTGAATGAGAATAGAAAGGAATATACTTATTTCTCAGTTGTGTACAATATCAATATCTGTGTACAATATGCTCATAAAGAAAAGCCCAAAAGGAAAAAATATTTAAACACATTTTTATTGACTATAATACAACAAAATTTTTATTCAATAAAACATCCCTGAAAAAGAGTTAAAATGATTTGACAACTAAATTAATTAATCCTAAAAAGTTGCTGCATTAAAGAACACATAATTGAAACAATAATTTCATTAAAGGCAATTACATCAATGGAGTCAACATACAAATATCTGTTACATGAAGCCAAAATAATCTTAAAAGAAAATTTGCATATCTAAATACTTTCATTAACAATCAAGGGAGAGGAAAGAATAGCAAATTATGCATTCAACTAAAAAATTAAAATATCAACAAATTAATAATTTCCACTTAAAACTGAAATCAGAAGTTTTGCATATTACCAAAGATGTGAGTGAAATTGAAAGCTAAAAAGAAAAAAAAGAAAAGAAAAATACATAATAAAAATTAACATTTCAAAAATCAACATAAAGGCAAACCACTAAGCAATATGATTTTTTTAAAAAGAAAGAGGAAAGCTGGATTATCAGTATTAAAATGTTTTAAAAAGAAATAAAGGAAACTATTGGAAATTTTTCCCAATTATATGTCAACAAAACTTACCACCTAAGAGAAATAGATGACTATTCACTAAAATAAAATTCTCAGGTTAACTGCACAAGAAATAGAGAGATTAATCCAATAAGAATTATTGGCTTAATTACCCAGAAAAGGAAATTGAACATTTCATAAATGATCTCCCAAAGAAAATGTCCCCAGGATGAGATGAATTCATATTAAATTTCCACTAAAACTTCAATGAAATACTAACACTAATGTAATATAAACTCTATGAAAACCGGAAGAGAACGTATCAGATTCTTTCTATGATACAAATATTATCTTGATACCTACACCAGGGACAATCAAAACAGAGAAAGAAAACTACAGACCAGTATCTCTAATGTATATTGACATACCCCTAAATTTAAATAAAACATTAGCATAGAGGCTATAGCAACATACTCCAAAAAGTATACACTGGGCAGCTTGGAATTATAACAGAAATGCAGAGTTGACTCAATAATCAATTTAACAGACTACTTTAACAGAACAAAAATCAAATCATTATATCAATAAATGCAAAAAAGGTTTTGATAATATAAAATGCCCATTTCTATATATAAAAACCCACTGGAAAATAACAAAACAAATGGCTGTCTCCTTTATTGGATAAGTAGTATCTCAAACCCAGAGTTAGTATCATATATAATGGTGATAAACTACAGGTCTTCTCTTCTCAGCATAAACATTCTTAGTTCTTCCAAGTGATCAATTTATGGTGCATTGCCTGTACCTCTTATCACTCTAGTCTCCCTCTTCTGAAAGTGCTCTAGCTTGTTTGTTCTTTTCCAAAAATCATGGTCAGCAAAATGGAACATAGGACCCCAGATATGGCCTGACCACAGCAAAGTACAGCAGAACCATTTTCTTTCTGGAAACTATGCCTCTATTAATGAAGTCTAATATAGCATTCTTTTTTCTCTGTCTCTCTGTCTCTCTCTCTCTCTGTGTCTCTCTGTTTCTCTGTCTCTCTCTGTCTCTCTCTCTCTTTCTCTCTCTCTCTCTCTCTCTCTCTCTCTCTCTCTCTCTCTCTGTCTCCCTCTGTCTCTCTCTCTTTTTTTTCTTTCTTTTTTTTGGCTTCCTCATCATAATTTTGATTTATTTTAAGTTTGTAATCCCTTAAAATCACCAGATTCAGAACCACAGAATTAGAGCTAGAAAGGAACTTGCTATTTAATCCTCATCCCCAATGAAGAGCAGAAAGGACAACTTGCCCAAGATCATTCAGATAGGGTCAGATATGGGATTTGAACCCAGGCCTTTTGATTTCAGCAAGAGTATTATTTCCTCTCTTCTGCACTGCAAAAGAAAACAGAAATAAGAGTTTATAGCACCAATGCACTATTCACAACATTGATGGCAACTGTAAATATGACAGCATAGTGCTCAATTGTGAAATATAAGAGACTCTCCATATAGAAGACAGAAAAAAACAAAACATTTATTTAGACACCAGAAAACCAAATCCCAAAACCAGAAAGCCAAATCCATCATAGTAGCAAAGAAGTTAATATATCACAACAGCCCAGAGAGCCACATCATCCTTTAGCCTTCCCACAAACCAACACTTACAAGCCTAGCTGTCTGCCTGAGTGTGTCCTTTCCTCCCTTAGTCTCTAACTACTCTGACTCAGCTTCCTGTGGCTCTGCTCCACCCTTCAGCAAATTCCTCCCACCATAGTATCCATGTGATTGCATTGAGCCTATTAAGGGGGCAGGGAAAATATTCAAAGCAGAGTTCTTCAAATTCCCTTAGGTTTATTAAGGGGCAGGGAAGATTTTCAAATTGCCATTACCATTACAGAGTTGGGTGCCATTTTCTCACAATCTATTATCATTAGCCTGTCCACCTTAAACAGTAATTTCAATATATCACTCCTACATTCACAAATCTGTAATAGTCTTGCAGAATATTATCATGTCTCCATTGCTTGGCATTTACATTCTTTCACAAACTGGCTCCAGCCCTCTGTTCTAGCTTTCTTTTACATTACCTCTGTTCATATACCTTACATTCCAGCCAAATAACTATCAGCTGCTTCTCAATTCATCATTCTAATTCATATGACTTTCCATTCATAAAAAAAAAATTCACCATTCCTGGAATATACACTCTCTTCATCTTTTCATTTCAGAATTCTCTCTTTCTTCAATTTTCACCTTCCTTGAACTCAGGTGAAATAGCACTTTGGCTGTATCTTTCCTTTATGCCCCCATAGTTCTCTAACTTATATAAATTTAACGTGTTAATTTCTTAAATTCTCTGCCCTAGTGGAATGTAATCATATGTTGCCTTTGAAACCCCAGAACCTGGCAAAGTGCCATATACATAGAAGGTGCTTTGTAAACATTTACTTATTGAACATATTGAAGTCTTGCTATGTACCAAGTTCACCTCTTTTTCTAGGCAATTATGTCCTCAATGTTTTGTTTTGTTTTGTTTTTTACCTTATTTCTTTCATGCAGACCACCATTAATGATATGTTATAAATTGTTCTCACACCCATTATGGCTCTTCCGCTTTCCACTTGAGCCTTCTGCAATTTCATTTTTTACTGAATATACAGTTTTATACTAAGTGGTAAATTGTCTTCAAATTGATATTTGGGCTTTTCTTGCAGGGATTTGGGGAAACCATCCCAAAGGATATCTCAAATTTCAAAGATTGCAAACTCTTAAAGGACAAAACTGACTGTGCCTTATTTTTGTATCCCTGAATGGAATTAAATTGAATTTTATAAGGTTTTTTGGTTCTTTTAATCCCCAAACAGATTTTTTATCCTACTGCCTGAAATGGATATATTCTTAAAGAGAAAGAAGTTTGAGTATGAGGAAATTGCTGTAATATGTATATAACTTATATGAATCACAAAAAAATTCATTAAAATAGTAAGATAAATGACTGGCTTAAAATAAGTTTGGCTCATCAGTCTTTAAAGTATCTTCCTGAAATCTTCTTGCACAAAATCCATACTCTGGGTCAATAAAGTTATCGCTATAGCATTGTGAACATTTTAGGTTTGGGACATATCTGTTTGGCCAAATATGAATGCTAATGTATTCATTCACTCACTATCAAAGAATTCCTAGCCTAAGTCCATTTGTGTCAGGTCATTTCCATTTGGGGTCTGTTTCTGTTAGAATTGCAACTTATCTCTCAGGAGCAATTATGCATAGGTGTCAAAATAGTACAATAAAGAAGCAAAAGTTGAGTCTTATGAATGTTACATGATGAAATACCATGCCTGGTGTATATCCTGGATTACTGAACTACAGAGCCCACTTTAATGCATGAAACCTTATTTTGTCTACCAGATTCCAAACTCTAGCAAGGCATGCTTTCATGAAGCAATTTCATATTTCCCTGAAAATTCAAGGACCACAGCCTGCTTTCCAAATTATATAAAGATGTATATATGCCTTGATTATAGGCAACTGTAGAGAACAAAGCAAAGCTCAGGCATCGGGGGTGCAAAAGAAAATTCCCAATCCAAAGTCTACATTACTTTTTATAAAGAGCTAGAGACCTTTAATATTTAGAATTTTGCATGTAACAAAAAAAAATCAAATACTTAAATCATTTATTTCTTTCCTATGCTGGGAATCAGTGAGAGAATGCTCAGGGATAAGTGGAGGGAAAAGTGTCTTTCAATATTACCTAAAACATTTAGACTAGATAGGTGACTGGAAAGTGGAGAAAAGTGGGAGATGAGGGAAGGAGAAAGGAACTTTGGAAAATATTTCCATTAAATTCTCTGTGAAGTATATCATTCAGGGAATATGTTTTCTCAAAGTGAAAATTTTGAACTCTTTCTACACTCCCCATGCTGCTTGTCAGCAGAGAAATGAAAGGGAAAAATATAACCCTTGGGGTTTCACAGCTTTGCACTTTGAAGAAATCGGCAATCCTACTCTACTTATCAAAATCCAGCCTTTCTTGTAGTGATGAATGTAGTATCCCTTGGACTTCTGCTTGTGGAAGTAGGCAATGCAGGAATAAGTTACTTATTGAAACCATTTTAAATTGGGGCATTTTTTTTCCTTATTGGAAAGACATATCAAATACTTCAAAAGCTACCAGTATGGTTCTTCCCTTAAGTCTTCTTTCTCATTCATTGCAGCTTGATCAACCATTTACTTTTGACTGCCCATCATTGTTTTCACTTCGGATTTTTGTTTAGTATTATTGCTAAGATTTTTTTTTACCTGAATAGTTTTTCCATTGGAAAGGAATGATTTCTCAAAACATGTCTTTCCACTAACACGTTTTTGCTAATCTACTCACTAGTTTAGCTTAGGTAGAACAGACACAAAATATTGGCATTAACACATAGCATTATATGAAATCGTGAAAAGGATAAATTCACAGAAATGTGGGAAGCCTTTTATGAACTGATGTATGAGGTAAAAATAACTAGAAAGACCTATTTATATAACAACTACCATATTATAAAGAAAAAAAAAACTTTGAAAGACTTAAGAACTCTAATGTATTCAATGACTAACTATAATTCCAGAAAATGGCATGCCAGCTACCTTCTGATCCAGGGGTGATGGACAAGACCCATAGAATAAGGCATACATTTTTGGTCATGGTCAATGAGTAAGTTCGTTATCCTTAATTACATTTGTGTGTCAAGAAGTTTTAACTGTTGCTTGTAGGAAAATAAGGTGAGCAAGTGGTAGGAAAGCCAAAAAACAAAGAAAAGAGTTTAATCAAAGTATTTTGTTAAGAAGCAGAAGAAACAGAGGGAGGATTTTCAGAGGGAAATTCAGTCAAGCAGGACAGTTTCAAAACTAATATGTTGAATTTATTAACTATTTTAGACAAATACAAACTATAAACATAATGGAGATTTATATTTTCTAGACAATCATTGTTTTCTGTTCTTGTTTGAAGAGATAACTTGGCATAGTGGACAGAAATCAGCCTTGAAGTCAGCGAATTATGAGTTCAAGGCTTTTCTCTAAAACAGAATGACCATGGACATGTTTGGGCAAACCACTTAACCTCTGAACAACTAGGCAACTCTCTAATATTATAATTTGTGGAGAAAAAATCGGTAGATGGAATTTCCTAACCTGGCCCATACCAATGAAATGTCAGGTCTAGGTCCCATTCCTTCATATATCAAAATGGCTATGATTCTTAATGTTTTTCAAGTTCAGAAAAAAATTAACTGGGTACAGTTTCTCTCATTGTCAATCTAGTCCTTATTCCCACTGCAGTATTCCATACCATTTGTGTTATCAACTCTGTTTTTGTGGAGGGATCATGGTGATACTAATAGCAGTAAATAGTGTTTACAAAGGGAAAAGACAGCTCACCTTGGAAAAAAATCAGACAGCTGCCAGAAATCTATTGGAGAGAAGCAGGAAAGTCAGATTCCTTATATGCAGAAAGGGATGGAGAGCAGGTATTTATGTGACTCAACTGCCCATTCATGGGTAAGCAAGCCATGTTTCATAGGCAGCATGTGTTCAATAAAACCTTTGAACCCTTGCCAAAAATTGGCCTGCCAGAGTGATTTCCATGGATTGTGTCAGCAAATGTTATTAGCAAATTGTGTAGTTAACATAATGTAAGATTTTTATTGCCTCTGTATTCACAGTGCTTACATATCAGAAAGTTTTTGATACTTACCCCCTACAAGTCCTCTGAGAAAGGAAACAGGGATTTTAAAAGCATGTTTACAGCTAATCAGGATTGTTTCTAACCCTGTAAATTCTAGGTGGGAGAGGAGCCCATCAGCTTCAGTTTTAATTAGTTGTGGCAATTAGTTGTTGTTGGTTTTTTTTTTTAACTCCCTTCCCCCAGGAAGGACCATGAACATGGACCAGTAGGCTTTTCAATCCATTATTCTGCTTTAGAAATGTGCTTCTTCTCTCATTTCTGAGAAATCTCAAACCATCTTTTCTTTTCTCCACTCCTCACAAAACTCCAATAGTAATATGCAGTGATATAAAGACATCTCCACTCATATTCTGGCATTAAGCTAAATGCTCATAAAATAGCCAAGGAGAAATGAAAAGGAACTGATGCCAGCACAAGAGAAAATTGTATTTCTTTTAGTAACTAAAAGCAAAAGAATAAAATACCAGGTCCACAGAATCTGAGCTTCTCCAGACTACATGTCTTTGCAAATTGTCCTTCCTGTAACCATTAGGAAGGCAGGGATTCATTATTTATTTTTTCTAAAGCCTGGATATATAATAATGGCTTTCACATTTTTACAACTAGCAACATATTATGTTCAAAGAATCGTAAGTTGCTGTTGAGATTATGCGTGAGCTAAAGTTTGGTGGGAGCAAACTTGAAAAGATAGAAAATCAAAGCCTGGTTCAGATTAGCAATCAAATTTGGGTTCTCCCCCTCTTGTATTAGCCAACCCATTGTGGTCTCAAAAAAACTGCAAAATTGAGCTGGATATCTTGGAAGCATTGGCCTTGTAGTAGATTTTCTGGTTTTGATCAGCCAATAAGTTCAGGGTAGTTCAGAAACATAATATATTTGTGGGAATTGGTAGACAAAACATTTATGCCCTTCTAACCAGCTTGGAGCAGGGTTAAATAAACATGTTTGCTTTTCCCTCCTGAAGATGTTCATTTAAAATCATATGGAATATGCATGATCTACTTGTGGAAACAAGCAGGGCCAGAGTTACATTTTCACCGGAGAAAAAATACTATTATTAAGGATCTTAAAACTCTAGCCGGGTGTCTAAAACCTAAACTCATTTGTAAAAATTTGTTTAGCCTCACATTCAAATAAGAATTTCAAAGCTTTGAAGATATAACTTGTGCCAACAAAGTGACGAATGCAAACATTCTGGTAAAAAGTTAAAAGAAGTTAGCAAAAAGATTCTAGCCACTTACACAGAAATTCCAAAAGTAAAAATTCAGGGCAGAAATTTTTGGAAGTATAACAAGTTATACATTTTAAATTATTTGATTCATTCATTCTACATATACATACACCTGACTAGAAATGATTAAATTAGATAGAGCATTTATTAAGAATTTTCCAGACGGAGCCAAGATGGCGGAGTAGAAACAGCTCCTCCAAGCCTCTCTGCCCCCAGATTCTCCACAAACTATGTAAAAAAGGACTCTGAAAATCTTCTGGAGCCCCAGCACCCACAGAACGACACAGAGAAGCTAACCTCCCGCTGAGGACAGCCCAGCACCCTGCAGGAAGGACCAGCGCAGTGGTCTGGGAGCCGGCAGCGCGCAGAGCCCAGCAGGAGCCGAGCCGAGCCCAGGTCCGCATGAGCCGAGGTTTTAGCCCCAGGGCGACAGGGCCAGCAGCCGGCTGGAGGAACCCCAGAACACCAGGAACTGTGGAGACGCCAGAATTATCAACATAGACTTGCCTAGGACAAAGTAAGAGGTTAGTGTCCTATGGACTTTGGGACCTGTATTTGGGGAATGCGTCAGCTCCCTCCCCTGGGGGCTAGAAGCCGCTGAGGACAAACGCCATTTTGCAGTTTTCGTAGGCATTTCCGGCTCCCAGCCTACAAATCGTGGGGAGATCCAGGGATCAGTCTTGGGGGGTAATCGCTCTTGCTTTAACCTCCCTGGATCTGGATTGTGATCTAGGGTGGAAGTTGTGGGTGGGTTTACAGCTTGCCAGAAACGGAAGTTGCCCCCCACATGTTCAGGAAGAAAATTCCTCCATCTGGCCTTAAAGCCATAGTGTGGCAACAAGTCCAAAAGTCAAGTAATTAAGTGGCAACATGCCAAGGCAAAGGAAACAGAAAAATGCAACCCTAGACTCCTATTTTGGGGGCATAGAGCGGGAAAAGGACTGTGAGGTCAGAAGTCCTGCTCCAAAAGCCCCAGGGAAAACATGAGCGGGTTGCAGGCCATAGAGGACCTTAAGAAGGACTTTAAAAATCAAATAAGAGAAGTGGAGGAAAAATTGGAAAGAGAAATGAGAAGGATGCAGGAAAGTATGAAATGAGGGTCAACAGCCTGACTGAGGAAAACAACACCTTAAAATAGACTAACTCAAATGGCAAAGGAGGCCCAAAAGGGCAATGAGGAGAAGAATGCCTTAAAAAGTCGAATTTGCCAGATGGAAAAAGAATCTCAAAAGCTCACTGAGGAGATTCATTCCTTCAGAGTTAGACTGGAGCAAATGGAAGCTAGTGACTTTATGAGAAATCAAGATGCTGTTAAGCAGATCCAAACAAACGAAAGATTAGAAGGCAATGTGAAATATTTCATGGGAAAAACCACTGACCTGGAGAATAGATCCAGGAGAGACAATTTAAAAATTATTGGCCTACCTGAAAGCCATGATCAAGGAAAGAACCTAGAAATCACCCTTCAAGAAATTCTCAAGGAAAACTGCCCTGATGTTTTAGATCCAGAGGGCAAAATAGAGGTTGAAAGAATCCACCGATCACCTCCTGAAAAAGATCCCAAAAAGAAAACTCCCAGGAATATTATAGCCAGGTTCCAGAACTCCCAGATCAAGGAGAAAATACTACAAGCGGCCAGGAAGAAACAATTTCAGTATTGTGGAAATACGATCAGAATAGCCCAGGACCTGGCAGCTTCTACACTGAGGGATCGAAGGGCATGGAATAGGATATTCCAGAGGGCAAAAGAACTGGGAATGAACCCAAGGGTCACCTACCCAGCAAAACTGAGTATTTTGTTTCAGGGGAAAATATGGTCATTCAGTGGAATAGAGGACTTTCAAGCATTCCTGAGGAAAAAACCAGAATTGAATAGAAAATTTGACATCCAGACACAAGAAGTAAGAGATGCCTGAGAAGGTAATCAGGGAAAAGAAATCAAAAGGAACTTATCAAAGTTGAACTATTTACATTCCTATATGGAAAAGCAATAACAGTGACTGATGATATCTTTCTCACTATGAAAATAATGGAAGAAGGGTGTGTGGTCATATGAATACATATGTGAATGTGTGTGTAGATGGTTACAGTTATATATGGATAGAGGGCATAGGTTGAATTTGTTGGGAAGGGAGAATACTCAAGGGATGAAATTATGAGGAGAGAGGGGAAAGTGGCAAGAGGAGATGGGGAGAGACAGGGTAGGGTAAACTTTCCCATGTAGAAGAAGCAAGGGGAAGTGGTTGCAAGGGAGGGGGAGAATAGGAAGGCAATAAAGGCAAAACCACATTCACATTGAATTTGGTTCAGGGAGAGAATGACATACATACTAAATGGGATATCTCAACCTGCAGCAGGATAGGGGGAAGGGGGATGAGAGGAGGGATGATGGATGGGAGGGCATCCTTGGGGGTGAGGGGAGGTTGGAAGTACCCACTATAGAAGAGGGACAGGATCATGTAGGGAATGGACCAGGTGGGGGGTGGGATGAGTGGGAGGGAATTATAAGCAGCCTTGTCCAATATATCTACTATGATAATGTTTTGCATAGCTAGACATATACAACATATACTGAATTACTTATATACCAAGAAGGAATGGGTGACAAGGGAGGAAGCAAATGGATCTGAAATTCAAGATCGTAACATTAAATGTTTCAAATATATATATAAATACTATTATTAATACTCTTTTGCCTATAATTGGGAGATAAGATGTGCAGGCATTGGGACACAAAGATTCATCTTCCTCTAATGGAAAAGTCGATGGGGGTATGGGAGAAGGTATGGGAGAGAGCAGATCGGAGGAAGCGATATCTTGTGGGACTGCTATTCTGGGAGGTTGGGTAGGGGAATAATGGGGGGAAAATGATTGTAACTCAAAATCTGGCAGAAATGAATGATGTAAAACAGAAGTTAATAAAGTATTTGTTTAAAAAAAAAAAAGAATTTTCCATATGCCAGGAACTTGAAATACCAGTATAACTCCATTTTGACCAAGTTATTATGAGATATTTATATAATAACTCTGCAGTAAACTCCTTGAGAGCAGGGACCATCTCTATATTCCTTAAGCTTAGCATAGTGACTGACACATAGCAAGTGTTCAATAAATGCTTGTTGATTGACTGACTAGTACTTATTTCCCATGATTATTACAACACTCAATTGAAATTATATATTTAAAGTATTTTGCAAAGTTTAATATACTACATAAATACCAAGTACATAATAATGATAATAATATTTATTAATATTAAATGAATCATTCACTAGACACTATTCTATTAATTCAACAAATAGTGAATGCAAGACCATGCTTGGTATTAGGGTGTGTGTGTGTGTGTGTGTGTGTGTGTGTGTGTGTGTGTGTGTGCGCGTGTGATACAAAGATAAGTATGAAATCATCCTTGCATACAAGCAACTTATAATCTATTAAGAATTAGATATATGGAGAGATGACCACAATTAAGGCAATGTATTTTTATTACTGTCAAAAATATGGTACAAATATATTGTTTTTTCATATCTTATCTAAGACTCTTGGCAATGAATAGTGTCTCACCAGAAGATATCATCCAGAAACCTGAGTATCTTAAGTTCTTAAGCATTTAACCTTTTAAATAGTTATCTATTCTCCTTACAAATCTTTATTGCAGTGAGGTTTCTTAAATGTTTGTTAGTTCCAGTAATGAATCACAAAACAGGTATAGATGTCAAACCAAGGAGGATAACAAAATAGCCAAACTGATGTGATCTATTAATATGACTTATTAGTAAAAAAAAACAAAAAAACACTCTTACCAAGTGACTGACCACCATTCACATCCCCCTTCATCTCCTTTTTAAAATGCTTCAGCACTGTCTTTGAATTCAGACTGACATTTTAATTGCTTGCCCTATTAGATTAATCAAATATCGGACAGTCAAATCATCTTAGACCCATTTTACTGATAGGAAAAAGGAAAAAGAGAGAGGACACATACAATTACCCAAGACTGTGTAATGAGACTGAACAAAGAAAAGAACCTAAAATTTCTGGTATCTAAGTACATTTATGTGATTTTTTTTTTTTGCCTAAAGACAGAGTTCTCTTACATGCTTTGAGACTAAGTTTTCTAGTCAGTCACATAAAACAACAAAAGGCAAACACTTATATTTTTCTAATAGAACTACACTTAGGAGCCAAGAAGGTATATTCCATATATGGTCAAGCCACAATGAAAATACTGCTTTAGGACTATGATTTATCAATTTGTATAAGTTTTTGATTACAGTAATTTTTCCATCTCTGATTCGGTTTCTGACCCTACCACTTCTGAAATGGAACCTAATCCTCTGATTTAATTGCTGAATGGGAAGTTTCTGCAGTTAGTAAGTTTCCTTATGTAAATTGAATAAATCTTGCAATACCCTAAGGCTTTCAAATTCCAAAGTGAAAGAAAATACGACAATGGCAATATCTAGTATAATCTTTACACAGCTCCAGAGTTTCCTTATTTTGAAATGGTTAATAATGCTGCTACCAAGAGTTTTAACCTCAAGGATAGATAGACAGATAGATAGATAGATAGATAGATAGATAGATAGATAGATAGATAGATAGATGGATGGATGGATGGATAGATAAATGGATATATAGATGGAAAATTAAATAAAGCTAAGCTGCCCATCACCCATCCAAAAAAGAAAAAGCTTTCCAACTCTGTTAGACATTTAATCATATTACTGCTCCCAAAGCCATCAGAGCCAATTTAATCAAATTGTATCATAGCCACGGTGTTATTGTTTTCCAAGCCTATTAGAAAAATAAAAGTTGGCACTTATTAAATGAGTATTCTCTTGCATGTTGATTGCTTTGCTAATTTCTTGTTTATAATCCCTTGTTTTGTCTTCAGAGAGAAGGGTGAATTTCAGTCTAGTTTAGTCAGTAAACAGAGTGATGCTACTCCAACTTGAAACATATCAGCTGCAAACAGCTGAAGAACTATGTCTACTTTTCCCAGGCTGAATATGCCTTCTACTTTAAGAAAGACCAATGGATGAAGGAGGATGAATGTCCATCAAATGGGATGGAACTGAATTTGGAGTCAGATACATTATTAGTCTATTTATCAAGGAAGAAGAGAGCACAATTGGGGGATACAGCCTTCCATAGTTTTGTTTCCAGATCAAAGTTGATTCAAGGATATTTTGCTCTGAAATAACTGACTTGTAATTGGCTGTGGGTCCTTTTGGACAGGTGGCCCTCCCTCACAGATGGCACCATCACAGAACATTCAGTGCTACAATAAATAAACCTTCATCTAATAGGTGGGTAAAATTTTACATTAAGTCATGAAATTATTTAGATCCTAGTCTCCAATTTGCTACTGACTTTGTGATCTTAGGCAAGTCATTGAATCTTTCCATTTTTATTTAATTTATTTAAATTTTATTTATTTTCATTTTTAACATTCATGTCCACAAGATTTTGAGTTACAAATTTCTCTCTTTATCTCCCCTAACCCAACCCAAGACTGCAAATTTACTGATTACCCTTTTCCCCAGTCTGCACTTTCTTCTATCCCTCCCTATCCCCTCCTTTACTTCCATCACTTACTTTCTTGTAGGGCAAGATAGATTTCTTTACCCCATTGCCTGTATGTCTTATCTTGTGGTTGCATGTAAAAACAATTTTTACCATGTGTTTTTTAAACTTTGAGTTCTAGATTCTCTCCCTTCTTCCCTCCCCACCCCTAATCCCCAACTAGGAAGACAAGTAATACAATATAAGGTTATAAATGTGTAGTTATGCAAAACATTTCCATAGTAGTCATATTGTGAAGGACTAACTGTAGTTTCCTCCGTCATATCCCACCACACATTTATTCTATTTTCTCCTCTGACCCTGTCCCTTTTCAAAAGTGCTTGCTTCTTATTACCCCTTCCCCCAATCTTTCCTCCCTTCTATCACCCCCCCTTCTTGTACCATTCCCCCCCCCACTTTCCTGTAGGGTAAGATATCCAGTTGAGTGTATATGTTATTCCCTCCTTAAGCCAAATCCAATGATAATAAGGTTGAATCATTCTTTCATCTCCCTGCTCTTTCCCTCCATTTTAACAACTTTCTCTTGCCTCTTTTATGTAAAATAATTTACCCTATTCTATCTCTCCTTTTCTCCTTCTCCCAATATATTCCTCTCTCACATCTTAATTTTATTTTTAGATATCATCCTTTCATATTCAACTCACCTTGTGCCCTCTGTCAATGTATACATACACACACACACACACACACACATACACACACACACATATATATACATATATACAGATAGATAGATAAAGATATATTCAACTATCCTAATACTGAGAAAAGTTTCATGAGTTATAAATATCATCTTTCCATGTAGGAATGTAAACAGATCAACTTTAATAAGTTCCTTATGATTTCTCTTTCCTGTTTACCTTTTCATGCCTCTTTTGATACTTGTATTTGAAAGTAAAATTTTCTGTTCAATTCTTGTCTTTTCATCAAGAATGTTTGAACATCCTCTATTTCACTGAATGACCATATTTTTTCCCTGAAGTATTATGCTCAATTTTGCTGGGTAGATGATTCTTGGTTTTAATCCTAACTCCTTTTATCTGGGGAATATTGTATTCCAAGACCCTCAATCCCTTAATGTAGAATCTGCTAGATCTTGTGTTATCCTGATTGTATTTCCATAATACTCAAATTGTTTCTTCCTGATTGCTTGTAATATTTTCTCCTTGATCTCGGTATTCTGTAATTTGATTATAACATTCCTAGGAGTTTTCTTTTGGGGATCTTTTTGAAGAGTTGATTAGTGGATTCTTTCTATTTCTATTTTACCCTCTGGTTCTAGAATATCAGGGTAGTTTACCTTGAAAATTTCTTGAAAAATTATTTCTAGGGTCTTTTTTTATCATGACTTTCAGGTAGTCCAATAATATTAAAATTATCTCTCCTGGATCTATTTTCCAGGTGGGTTGTTTTTTCCAATGAGATATTTTACATTGTCTTCAATTTTTTCCATTCTTTTAGATCTCTTTTATAATATTGTGATTTCTTATAAAGACACTACCTTCCATTTGTTCAATTCTAATTCTGAAGGAATTATTTTCTTTTTTTTCTAATTAAACAAATGCTTTATTAACTTCTGGTTTACATAAATCATTTCCACCAAATTTTGAGTTACAATTTTCCCCCCATTTTTTCCTATCCACAAACCCAGAATAGCAGTCCCACTAGATATCCCCTTATCCAATCTGCTCCCTCCCATATCTTCTCCCATACCCTCTTCCACTTTGCCATTAGGGCAAGGTGAATCTCTGAGCCCCAATGCCTGGACATCTTATGAAACATTTAATTTTAAAAGTTCGATTTTCAGATACATTCCCTTCCTCCCTTGTCACCCACTCCCTCAGAGAAGATAAGCAATTCAGTAAATGTTGTACATGTATAGCTAGGCAAAACATTACCATAGTATATATATTGTAAAAGACTGCTTATATTTCCCTCCCACCCAGTCCATTCCCTACTTTGATCCTGTCCCTCTTTGATAATGGGTATTTCCAACCTCCCCTCCCCCCAGAATGCTCTCCCCTCCATCCTCCTCCCTCTCATCCCCCTTTCCCCTACTCTCCTGCAGGGTGAGTTATCCCATTTAGTATGTATGTGATTCTCTCCTTGAGCCACATTCAATGAGAATATGGTTTTGCATTTTTTGCCTTCCTATTCTTAACCTCACCTGCAACTACTTCCCCTTGCCTCTTGACATGAGATAGTTTACCCTACCCTGTCTCTCCCCATCTCCTCTTGCCACTACTTTCCTCTCTCACCTCTTGACTTCACCCCTTAAGAATCATGCCTTGCGGTGCCAAGATGGCGGAGAAGAAACAGCTCATCCAAGCCACTCTGCCCCCAGATTCCCCCCAAACTATGTAAAAGGGGACTCTGAACAAGTTCTGGAGGCCCAGCACCCACAGAACGACACAGAGAAGCTAACCTCCCACTGAGGACAGCCCAGCAGCCCTGCAGGAAGGACCAGTGCAGTGGTCTGGGAGCCGGCAGTGTGCAGAGCACTGGAAGCAGAGCCGAGCAGGAGCTGAGGTCCCAGTGAGCCGAGGTTTTAGCCCCAGGGCACCAGGGCCAACAGCTGGCTGGAAGAACCCCAGAACACCAGTAGCTGTGGCGACTCCAGAATTATCAACATAGACATGCCTAGGACAAAGTAAGAGGTTAGTGTCCTATGGACTTTGGAACATGTATTTGGGGAATGCATCAGCTCCCTCCCCTGGGGGCTAGAGGCCACTGAGGAGACACACCATTTTGTAGTTTTCAGACACAGCTCCAGCTCCTGGCCTGCTGAACCATAGGGAGATCCAGCGATCAGTCTTGGGGGGTAATCGCTCTTGCTTTAACCTCCCTGGATCTGGATTGTGATCTAGGGTGAAAGTCGTGGGTGGGTTTACAGCTTGCCAGAAACGGAAGTTGCCCCCCACACATTTGGGATGAAAATTCCTCTAGCTGGCCTTAAAGCCATAGTGTGGCAACAAGCCCAAAAGTCAAGAAATTAAGTGGCAACATGCCAAGGCAAAGGAAACAGAAAAATGCAACCCTAGACTCCTATTTTGGAGGCATAGAGCAGGAAAAGGACTGTGAGGTCAGAAGTCCTGCTCCAAAAGCCCCAGGGGAAAACATGAGCGGGTTGCAGGCCATAGAGGACCTTAAGAAGGACTTTAAAAATCAAATAAGAGAAGTGGAGGAAAAATTGGAAAGAGAAATGAGAAGGATGCAGGAAAAGTATGAAATGAGGGTCAACAGCCTGACTGAGGAAAACAACACCTTAAAAAATAGACTAACTCAAAAGGCAAAGGAGGCCCAAAAGGGCAATGAGGAGAAGAATGCCTTAAAAAGTCGAATTTGCCAGATGGAAAAATAATCTCAAAAATTCACTGAGGAGATTCATTCCTTCAGAGTTAGACTGGAGCAAATGGAAGCTAATGACTTTATGAGAAATCAAGATGCTGTTAAGCAGATCCAAACAAATGAAAGATTAGAAGGCAATGTGAAATATCTCATGGGAAAAACCACTGACCTGGAAAATAGATCCAGGAGAGACAATTTAAAAATTATTGGACTACCTGAAAGCCATGATCAAAGAAAGAACCTAGAAAACACCCTTCAAGAAATTCTCAAGGAAAATTGCCCTGATGTTTTAGATCCAGAGGGCAAAATAGAGGTTGAAAGAATCCACAGATCACCTCCTGAAAAAGATCCCAAAAAGAAAACTCCCAGGAATATTATAGCCAGGTTCCAGAATCCCCAGATCAAGAAGAAAATACTCCAAGCAGCCAGGAAGAAACAATTTCAATATTGTGGAAACACAATCAGAATAGCCCAGGACCTGGCAGCTTCTACACTGAGGGATCGAAGGGCATGGAATAGGATATTCCAGAGGGCAAAAGAACTGGGAATGAACCCAAGGGTCACCTACCCAGCAAAACTGAGTATTTTGTTTCAGGGGAAAATATAGTCATTCAGTGGAATATAGGACTTTCAAGCATTGCTGAGGGAAAAACCAGAATTGAATAGAAAATTTGACATCCAGACACAAGAAGGAAGAGATGCCTGAGAAGGTAATCAGTGAAAAGAAATCAAAAGGAACTTATCAAAGTTGAACTATTTACATTCCTATATGGAAAAGCAATAACAGTGACTGATGATATCTTTCTCACTATGAAAATAATGGAAGAAGGGGTGTGGTCATATGAATACATATGTGAATGTGTGTGTATATGGTTACAGTTATATATGGATAGAGGGCATAGGTTGATTTTGTTGGGAAGGGAGAGTACTCAAGGGATGAAATTATGAGGTGAGAGAGGAAAGTGGCAAGAGGAGATGGGGAGAGACAGGGTAGGGTAAACTATCTCATGTAGAAGAAGCAAGGGGAAGTGGTTGCAAGGGGGGGAGGAATAGGAAGGCAAAACGGCAAAACCACATTCTCATTGAATTTGGTTCAGGGAGAGAATGGCATACATGCTAAATGGGATATCTCAACCTGCAGCAGAATAGGGGGGAGGGGGATGAGACGAGGGAAGATGGATGGGAGGGCATCCTTGGGGGGAGGGGTGGTTGGAAGTACCCACTATAGAAGAGGGACAGGATCATGTGAGGAATGGACCAGGTGGGGGGTGGGATGAGTGGGAGGGAATTGTAAGCAGCCTTGTACAATATATCTACTATGATAATGTTTTGCATAGCTAGACATGTACAACATATACTGAATTACTTATCTCCCCAGAGGGAATGGGTCACAAGGGAAGAAGGAAATGGATCTGAAAGTCGAGGTCTTAACATTAAATGTTTCAAATATATAAAAATACTATTATTAATACTCTTTTGCTTATAATTGGGAGATAAGATGTGCAGGCATTGGGACACAAAGATTCACCTTCCTCTAATGGAAAAGTCGTAGGGGGTATGGGAGAAGGTATGGGAGAGAGCAGATTGAAGGAAGCGATATCTTGTGTGACTGCTATTCTGGGAGGTTGGGTAGGGGAATAACGGGGGGAAAATGATTGTAATTCAAAATCTGGTGAAAATGAAAGATGTAAAACAGAAGTTAATAAAGCATTTGTTTAATAATAAAAAATATATAATTAAAAAAAAAAGAATCATCCCTTCCCATCAAATTCAACCTGTGCCCTCTATCCATGTATACCTGTAAACATATGCCCACATACCCTTCTTCAATTATTTTCATAATGAGAAAGGTTTCATCAGACACAGTTATTGTTTTTCCATGTAGGAATGTAAATAGTTCAACTTTGATAAGTTCCTTTTGATTTCTTTTCCTTGATTACCTTCTCAGGTATCTCTTGCTTCTTGTGTCTGAATGTCAAATTTTCTATTCAGCTCTGGTTTTTTCCTCAAGAATGCTTGAAAGTCCTCTATTCCACTGAATGACCATATTTTCCCCTGAAACAAGATACTCAGTTTTGCTGGGTAGGTGACCCTTGGCTTCAGTCCCACCTCTTTTGCCCTCTGGAATATCATATTCCATGCTCTTCGATCCTTCAGTGTAGAAGCTGCCAGGTCCTGGGCTATTCTGATTGTGTTTCCACAGTACTGAAATTGTTTCTTCCTGGCTGCTTGTAGTATTTTCTCTTGATCTGGGAGTTCTGGAACCTGGCTATAATATTCCTAGGAGTTTTCTTTTTGGGATCTTTTTCAGGAGGTGATTGGTAAATTCTTTCAACCTCTATTTCCCTCTCTGGTTCTAAAACATCGGGACAATTTTCCTTGAGAATTTTTTTGAAGGATGATTTCTAGGTTCTTTCTTTGATCATGGCTTTCAGGTAGTCCAATAATTTTTAAATTATCTCTCCTGGATCTATTTTCCAGGTCAGTGCTTTTTCCCATGAGATATTAGGAATTGCCTTCTATTCTTTCATTTGTTTGGATCTGTTTAACAGCATCTTGATTTCTCATAAAGTCACTAGCTTCCGTTTGCTCCAGTCTAACTCTGAGGGAATGAATCTCCTCATTGAGCTTTTGAGATTCTTTTTCCATCTGTCAAATTCGGCTTTTTAAGGCATTCTTCTCCTCATTGCCTTTCTGAGCCTCTTTTGCCATTTGAGTTAGTCTATTTTTTAAGGTGTTATTTTCCTCAGTCTGGATGTTGACTGTCATTTCATACCTTTCTTGCGTCCTTATCATTTCTCTTCCCAATTTTTCCCCCACTTCTCTTATCTGCTTCTTAAGGTCCTCTATGGCCTGTAGCTAGCTTGTATTTTCATTTGGGGCTTTTGATGCAGGAGTTCTGACCTCACAGTCCTCCTCCATGCTTTGATTCTCTTTGCCCCTAAAATAGGAGTCCAATGTTGAAATTTTCTGTTTATTTTGTTTCTTTTGCCTAGGCATGTTGCCACTTAATTACTTGATTTTGGGGCTTGTTGCCACAATAGGACTGTGCCACCAGACAGGAGAGCTTCTGTCCTAATGTGGGGTCTTCACAACTTCCGCCTGTTGGGTGGCCTCTGTAAAGCCTCCACCCACTCTGGCAAATTGGATACCCACCCCAAACTTCCCCCCCCCCCAGACCACAATCCAGATCCAGGTGGTTTAAAGCAAGAGCGATTAACCCCCAGATTGATTGCTGGATCTCCCTACAGTTGGCAGACCAGGAGCTAGAGCTGCCACTGACATGCAAAATGGCTTCTGTGCCTCATTTCTTCAGCAGCTTTTCACCCCCAGGGGAAGAAGCTGACGCGTTCCTTAAATACTGGTCCCAAAGTCCATAGGGCACTAACCTCTCTTTGTCCTAGGCATATCTGTGCTGATAGTTCTGGAATTGCCACAGCTGCTGGTGTTCTGGGGTCCCTCCAGCCATCTGCTGGCCTGGCCACCCTGGTGCTAAAACCACAGCTCAAGCTTGCCTGGGCTTGGCTCCCAGAGTGCTGTTGGTTCCCAGCGCACTGTGCTGCCTACTCTCAGAGCAAGCGTTCCCCACTCCCTGCAGGGCTGCTGGGTTCTCCTCAGCAGGAGGTTAGTTTCTCTCTGTAGTTCTGTGGGTGCTGGGGCTCCAGAAGTTGTTCAGATTCCCCTTTTACATTGTTTGGAAGTTGTGTGGAGCAGAGCACCTTGGAAGTGCTGTTTCTACTCTGCCATCTTGGCTCCGCCCCAGAATTATTTTCTCTAGTAAGCTTTTGAACTTCCTTTTCCATCTGGCCAATACTGCTTTTTAAGGCATTCTTCTCTTCATTGGCTTTTTGGAACTCTTTTGCCATTTGGGTTAGTCTGTTTTTAAGATGTTATTTTCTTCTGTATTTTTGGGTCTCCTTTAGGAAGCTGTTGACTCATTTTTCATTATTTTCTTGCATCAGTCCTCATTTTTCTTCCCTATTTTTCCTCTACTTCTCTTACTTGAATTTAAACCCCTTCTTCAGTTCCTCTGTGGCCTACAACCAATTCATATTTTTCTTGGAATCTTTTGAGGCAGAAGTTTCGATTTTGTTGTCTTCTAATTTTCTGTTTTGATCTTCTTTGTCACCAAAGAATGATTCTATCCACTGATTTCTCTTCCTCTGTTTGCTCATTTTGCCAGCCAATTACTTGACTTTTGAGCTCTTTGCCATGGTAGAACTATGCTTCTAGAGGGGAGAGTGCTATGTCCTAAATTTATGGGGTTTTGCATAACTGTTGTAAGAGATACTTCTAGGCACCTGCCTCACAATTGTGAGGAGGATTTCCTCTCCTCAGCCACTGCAAGTTCTGACATACCAGTGCTCCTCATCCCAGAACTATCACCCAAGACTGTGACCCAGATTCAAGCAGGGCAAAGAAAGAGAACCCTTCCTCAGCACCAGCAAAGAAAGTCCTGCAATTACCCTCTGCACAATTTCTTGTTTCCACCATAATCTGTGGGTCAGGAGTTCAGGAGGCAGCCACAGTGGCAGCAGCTGCTGATACAACCATTTCTGCTTTCCTCTCACCCTGGATCAACAGATATTCCCCACTGTCCTTTTACTTTCTCATTGGCATTTATGGGTTGAGAAGTCTGGAAACTGCCACAACTGCCAGTGATTCACTCTCCTGAAGTCTATGCCTCTGGGTTGAGCTAGCACAGCCCATGTGAGACTGCACTCTGCTCCCAGTCTGGTACAATAGAGCCTTTTTGTCCATCTTCTAGGCTGCCTTCAGTGGGAGATTTGTTTCTCTCTGTCACTTTGTGGGTTCTGTAGCAATAAAATTTGATAAAGAGTCAATTTTGACAGGTATTAGAGGGGATTGGAGGGCAAGCTCAAGCAAGTTCCTGCTTTTACTCTGACCTCAAATCTCTCCATTTTTAAAGAAAAGATTGGTACAAAAGGTAGAGATTAGATCTCTTATCATGATGTGGGGTCTATAAAAGGCAAACATTCAAATTCAAGTTTCTTAAACTGGGGTCTCCAAACTTGTTCTATTAAAAAAATAGAAATAAAATATTTATACTTGGGTTTATTGTAATTGTGTAAAAATCATTCTGAGAAAGCATCAATAAGCTTCACCAAACTGCCAAAGGGGTCTATGATTGTAAAGCCAAGCACAAGCAGCTTTCCAGAGGATTGTTGCTGTGAACAGCTTTAGAGTTCAGATTACATAGTATAGTGAACTCTCTATTTGTTCAGTAACAAACTAAGATAAAACATTGACAGAAATCAAAGTACAGCATTCACAATGTTATAGTATAACAAGTTATCACTAAAGTGGCCACATAATTTTCACCTAAGTGGTCACCTAGTTTTAGACAAAGCACAATCATTTAGTAAGTCCTTAACTCAATCATCCTTAAGGAGGCTTGCCTCCTTAATGGACACGAAGTACAAAGGTCATAATTCTCTACCCCTAGGTCACATTGTCTTAATCTCTCAGTCAAAAGTCTTCCTTCTTCTTAATTGGAGATCAGTTTCCATTCATCCTTAATTCAATCATCCTGAAGAGGTAGAGGATACAGAGTACAAAGTCCTCCCACCCCTAGGCCACAGTAAATCATGATCTTCTTAGTTTTCATTAAATACCCAAGGAGAGGTCCTTTCATCTTAACTTGAGGGTGGCTATCAGATTCCATGGTTCCTCTTCCATGGCCCCAGATCCTGCCTGAAACTATCCAACTATCACATGGGTTCAAAGGCAGACAGATCTCAGCTCCTTTTCCAGCACCCCATCCAGCTCCTCATCCAGTTCCTTGCCTAGTTTCCAATCCATATTGTAGGTCCCAGTGTCCAGTCTTCCCCAAGTCCTTCACAGTTCCTGTTTCTGGGCAGACAAAGCTTAACAGAGCCAAAATAACATTCATGCACATTGCTGGCACCGTCAACAATTCATTATCTGCCTATGAAACCAAAACAGACCCACCAACAAGATCTAAGAACTCAACACAAATCATCAGTATAGAAGTCAACACAGACCCACAAACAAGGTCTAAGAGGTCAATACAAATCATCAGTAAAGTCCCAGAACCTCCAAAACCTTCCTCCAGAACTTCTGTAAATAGACAACCAGAAAATCCTCTTTCAAAGCTTCCAGTAATGTTCCAGGGCTTCTGTAGAAAGTATCACAAAAAACACAGATAGAACAGACAAACATAGACTGCCAGGATACCACAAGTTTTCTCCCTTTCTACCATAAGAGCTCCCTTCTCAGTTCTGACCTCTCCAGCCTGGGCCTCTCCTTATATATGTCAATTAGCTCCCCCCCCGCCCCATTCCTGTTGCTGATGCAACCTGAGTTCACAAGTTCTAGAGTTCACAAGTTGTGGGGTTCACAAGTTCTGCTTCTCAACAAAAATTTGATACAATCATGGGCAAGTACTGAAACAAGGTGTTAATAAACTACCTGAAACAAGGTGTTAACTACTTCTTTGCTTTCCATTACAATGATATGGGAAAAATTGAGAATTTGAGTTCATAGAGTCATAGAGTCTAGTCTTAGGCCTAGAGTTTGAAGGTAAGAACATAGACCAATTAGTCTAACTCTGTCATCTTACAGCTGAGAAAACTAAGTTTCAGGGGTTAACATTACTTATCCAAGATCATGTAATTATTATCTCTTGAGAATATGAAGATAATAAAGTTAATTTTTGAGTTTTCATTAAATTTTTCAAAGGACCCTTAAATCTTAGGAGAGAATCTTAAAAACCATCTAGTTCATTACTTCCCTTCCCATCCATATAAGAATCTGTTTTACAATATTCTTGATATCTATCCAGACTTCTTTTGAGCATTTTCAGTGTCCCAGTTGATAAGTTATTGGAGAACAGCTTTAACATCCATCTTACAAAAATGAGTTATTTTTTTCTGCTATTCTACCTTATTTTTTTCTCTTTTCTCCCCAGAGTTTATTATGGTGGAGAGGGCCTTCCTTGGTAATGGGAGTGGGAAGACTTATTGCTCTTCCTTTTTTGCTTATTACCACCAACCAGCAATTAATAGCTAGATGGCATGGTGAATAGAATGTTGGATCTAGAATCAAAGAAGCCTGAGTAGAAATTCTACCAAATACATTTACCAACTGTATGATCCTGGGCAAGTCATTTAAAATATGTTTACCTTGGTTTCCTCATTTGTAAAATGAAGATAATACTAGGACTCAACTCCCAGGGTTGTTGTGAAGATAAAATGAGATAATATTTATAAGGCACTTTATAAATTATAAACACTATATGTATGTTAATTATTATTACTACTACTAGTAATACTACTAATATTACAATCAAAGAGCCAACCTTCAACTGCTTCAATGTACACTAATGGTTTGATATTTTAATAGTTATTTATTAGGATAAATGTAATTGATTAAATACATAAGTCATTTGAAAAGACACTCTAAATCACTATTGCTTAGAGAAATGGAAATTAAAGAAACTCTGAGGTACCACATAACACCTATCAGATTGATTAATAAGACCAAAAAAAGGAAAATGATAAATGTTGGAGAAGATGTGAGAAAATTGAAACACTAATGCATTGTTGGTAGAGTTGTGAACTGATCCAACCATTCTGGAGAAAAATTTGGAACTAAGCCTAAAGGGTTATAAAATATCAATGATCCAGCAATATTATGAATAGGTCTATATCCCAAAGAGATAATTAAAAAGGGAAAAGGACCACGTGTACAAAAATGTTTATAACAGCTTTTTTGTGGTGGCAAAGGATTGGAAATTGAGAGGATGCCTATCAATTGGGGAATGGTGAAACAAGTTGTAGTATATGAATGTAATGGAATACTACTGTTCTATACAAAATGATTAGCAGGTGGTTTTTGGAAAAACCTGGAAGCAGAACCAGGAAACCATATTACATAGTAACAGCAATATTGAGTGATGACCACATTTGAGAGACTTAGCTTTTTTCAGCAATATAATGATCCAAAGCAATTTTAAAAGTCTTATGATAGAAAATGCTATCCACATCCAGAGAAAGAACTATGGTCTAAATGCACCTTTGAAGCATATTATTTTCTCTTTTTTTTTCTTTCTCATGTTTTCCCTTTTGTTTTAATTCCTTTCACAACATGACTAATATGGAAATGTGTTTAATATAATTGTACATATATAGCCTAAGTCAGATCGCATGCCATCTTGGGGAGGACAGAGGGAAGGAAGAGAGAAAAAAATTTTGGAAAGAAAAATCTTATAAAAGTTAATGTTGAAACATTTTTAAAAGAGAAAAAAATAAACTCTTGCTCTAGACAGAAGTATCTGGGGGTAAAACCAGCATTTTCTAGTAATAGGAGGACTATAAATGAGGTAAAATATAGGTGGTAGTAGAAAAGTAGTTTGGAGCTGAAGAAGGTGATTGCTCAACTCCTAAAACTTTAGTATCTCTGCCTGATGGCAGTTCTGACACGGACAAATTTTAACTTTCAGGAATTCTATTTTGAAGGTAATGTTAGTGTTTGCTTTTTAAGTAGCATCAACTTTTGAACTTTTATTGTTTTTCCCAGAAAAACATTTTCCTTTAACATAGAATTTTAAATTTCTACATTTTCGAGCATCATTTTATTATGAAATCCATGGCCCAAACATTTTTCTAGAATGACAACTTTCTTTTTCAATGGTAAGTGTGACATTACCATAACTAACATTTTATTTTATATGAAACCATACTATAATGTTTTTCTCCCTTTAAGCAAATGAACACTATAATGAATTTTGTACCTGCGCCAAAACTTGTCTTCACATGTGGGCAATTAGAGAAATATAATCTAAACTTTACTGATAGGATGATGGGCTTGAAGCTATCAATTAGCTATGTCCCAGGAAAATGGAATGATAGTAATTATACATAGGTCTTCTGCAGACAGCAGTCTAATATCTACAATGACTTAAAAAGTCAACAAAATATTGGAAAGGCAGAGTAGATAGAGCACTCAACAGGGAGTGAAAGGGTCTGATTAAGGTCTCAGTTTTGTCCACTGAGGGCCAGTCACTTAAATTTTAGACCTTGACTGCCTCCCCTGTAAAATATAGGTTGCAATGCTTAGTAATTTATAGCTGTAGTTTACAGTGAGAGCATCAAATGAAATGATAGAGATACAGCTATAGAACAGGTATAGATACTGATGATACAGGTGATGTCATAGACATAGATGTCGTAGACATAGAGATAGGCAAAGAGGCAGAGTAGAGAAATAGAGTGTTGCCTCAGATCCAAATTCCATTTCTGACACATACTCTCTATGTGACCTGGGGATATAGGAAGGGGGTGGGAGGAGTAGGAGTTACAACCTCTCAGTATTCTAAGTCATTTGTATCAAACTCAAAGAGAAAGCAGGCCACTTGACTTTATGTCACACGTTGATTGAGAAAACCATGTATTAACATTATCTATGTTCTATTCATTTCTTTTACTGAATATTTTCCAATTACATTTTAATCTGATTTGGGACACACACAAGAATCTTGCAGACCACACATGGCACACAAGTCTAGTGTTTGACATCTCTGTTCTAGGCATCTGTTTTAAGACTATTAAATTTTAGAGAAGGTGTTGAGCTGCTTTGGTAGAGGGAGCTTCTTGATCCTGGAGTCCCTTATGTGAAACCATAGATCTGGTCCTTATTCTTATACATAAGTATGCATGTGTACATCTGTGTGTATGAGTGTGTGTGTGTGTGTGTGTATGTAATGTGATACACACATATATGTATGTGCATATATGGTTTTCTTGGCATAGATAAGGGAGTGATTTGCCATATCCTTCTCCATTTTACAGATGAGAAAACTGAGGCAAACAGTTAAGTGACTTGTCCAGGGTCATACAACTAGTTAGGGTCTGAGGCCATATTTGAACTCAGAAAGATGTCTTCCTGATTTCAGGTACAACACTCTATCTACTGTGATACCTAGCTAACACATATATACATACACACATAAATATGTATCTTATAAACACCTACTTATATGCATATTTTATGTGATCTTAGGCAAGCCATAAAATCTCTCCATTTTTAAAGAAGTGAAGAGCAATTCACTTCCCCAACCTGTTACAAAGCCATGGCGTCCTCATACGTGAACTAACGTGTTCTTAATAGTGGTTCAAACTCAAGTTTTCCCAAGGAGTAGTAAAGGAGATAGGGAGGGTAGCATAGGACATCAGATTTTTAAAAATAGGAATCTTTAGTCTGAAAAATGATTAAATTGGAAATATGCTTAAAGTCTATAAAATGGTTAGCTTGATTTAACCCCCCCTCCACCAAGATTAGATAAACAAAGCGATGAGATAGGTCCACACATGCAGTGGTACCTACTGATAAGACATGGCAGAAGAATTATGTGTGTTTGTCCTTTGTTCTCAAAGAGGACCATGAAATCAAGGAAATGATGACATGACTTTGCAGTTGATTTTGATTTGAGAGAGGGAGAACTGTGCAAGGTCAGCAGCTTCACTTTCTCCTCCAGAGAGGTTGAGTCCAGTGTCCAGATATTCATCAGGACAACTGGAGATGGCCCCTGGATGCAATGGGAGACCCTGACCCCGTTAGGCTAAGGTCTTTTCAAGTACTCACTTTGAGTGATGCAATGCCCATTTAGTGAATAGGCCTCTTTAAATAGTTACTCAGGGGATGACCTTCATGAGAGAGAGAGAGAGAGAGAGAGAGAGAGAGAGAGAGAGAGAGAGAGAAACTAAATAAATAGAAATCAAACTGAGAGGGGAAAAAGAGAAGCAGTTACTATTTACTATTTACATTCCCTCTGTGCTAGGAGGGCAGGGACCTAATTTTGCAATCTGTAAACTCAGGAGTAAATTTGGTTTAAGGCTAAGCAGGGAAGGGGAGGGGAGGGGAGAGAGAGAGAGGAATGTAATCTCAACTCTTCTACTTACTGTGTAACCTTAGACAAGTTATTTGACCTTTTTCTCAGTTTCTTTCATTTATGAAATGAAAAGGAAGGGGTTGTACTAAAAGATTTCTAAAATCCCTTGTCACGCTAAATCTATAATTCTATGGTTAGAAGAGGAAATTAGAATGCTTTGGTGTGCATCTTTTAATAATTAAGAAAGGAAATTAGAATGTTTTACTGTACCCTTTTGTGGACTGATTCCAATAAATATCACTATACACCTAAGATGGGGTGACTGGTGATTCCGTCAGGGTGGAAAATTTAAAGTAAACCACCATCACCCTGCAAGTACTTCCTCCTCTGACTACCACGAGAAACACCAACATCAGCTATAGCATTGGCAGCTTAATTTCCTTTTTAGTTCCTTAGAAACTTAGGTAACCCAGTTTATAAGTCTGATATACCTAACATGTCACCCTCCCCACCATTTCTTCTAGGTATAGAAATCACTAATTATGGCTCTATATAATTTATCTCTCAGTAAATCTATCAGTCAGGAGATTACTATGGATGGGATAAAGTACAGTTAGTTCCATAGAAATAGTACTAAGATTTGATTCTGGGGCTTTGCATTTACACTGAACATTATTCTGAGGTTTCACTATGCCTGGCAGAGTTTGGATATAATCAGTTTGTCTTCATCTTTGATTTTCTGTTTCCTAAACTATCTGGAAAGTAAAGGGAGAAAGTGGAGTATAATTAAAAGAATGCTGAAGTTGCTGTCAGATGAACTGAATTCCAATTTTGCTTGTTATTATGACCTTTGGATTTTTGGAAAATTTAACCCCTTTCCCACAGTTTCTCCCTCCATAATATGAAGGGAGAGTTAGACTAGATGATTTCTAATGTCTCTTTCACCCCTAAATCTATGGTTTGCTGGTCCTGTTAGAGAATTATCAGTGAGATGATCTGTGTCAAGCTTAAATATGGAAATATAGGAAGGATTAGTAATTTAATCAGTATAGAGATTTCTCCATGAAGGAGACATCTAGCCACTATTACAGATTGCAACCCTTATTAAAAAGTAATGAGGTGATTCAGCTACAAGGTCCTATAAGAAAGTGGTGTTAAATAAAAATTGATGCCCACAGGCTTCATATCAACTTAGAAAATCACAAATTAACATCATCTATATTGTATTATATTTTAAATTATTTTGTTAAAAACAAATCCCACTTACACTTAATTTTGATTCTAGGTGAACTAGGAAATGTTGTGGCCTCTCTTGTGGCCTGCTGTTGAATTTGGCACTTTTGTTGTAAGAGCTCTGTGCTTGCTACTGACATATTTACAAAATGTCTATATGGGCTCTGTGTTACTTGTCAATCTCCTCGTGCAATGCTTAACAATAAATAGGTGGAATAGCTAAAATGAAGTGACAGGAAAATCTTCAAAATGTTGGCATGTAGGAGAGAGATAGAGACAGAGAGAGACAGAGAGAAAGACAGAGAGAGAGAGAGACAGAGACAGAGAGACGGGGGGGGGAGAAAGAGAGAGGGAGAGAGGGAGGGAAATGAGAGAGACAGAGAGACACAGAGACAGAGAGACAGAGACAGAGAGAGAGGGGGAGAGAGAGAGAGAGGGAAAGAGAGAGAGAGACAGAGAGAGAGAGACAGAGAGAAAGACAGAGAGAGAGAGACAGAGAGACAGAGAGAGAGGGGGGAGAGAGAGAGAGGGGGAGAGAGAGAGAGAGAGAGAGAGAGAGAGAGAGAGAGAGAGAGAGAGATTTTTTATCTGTTTAAGCTTTGAAGGGATGGAAGGCATTTTATGCGTTAATAGATGTATAGGTTTTACCAAATGCTAAGTAAAAGTGGTGATTCAGGAAAAAAGAAATTTTGAAATCATTCGGGAGAAAAGTTGAAAACTCACACACATACATAATATTTGTATGAACTAAAATTATATATACATATGTGTGTATGTCTACGTTTATATATGTGTATGTGTGTTTATGTCTGTTTATCTCTGTGTATAAAAGGGATTAATTACTTGCATCTTCTCTGAATGAATACAAGGAGCTAAGAAATTTTAGTCATTTTTCCTAGGATGTACCTTTCTTTTCTTCTCCCCTAACCCCATTTTCTTCTTCACCCCAAATATAATTTAAAGTTGAGAGAAGTTTTCCAGAAAAAGATCAGGACAAAGGGCTACTTTCATCCTGCACCCAAATAAAATGGTTCATTTCAGCTTAACGTAATATCATGTAATAGAGCAGATTGAAATGCTTTGTTTAGAGTTGTGTTTTTGTATGTGCTTTTTAATTGTACAGATACTGCTGAATGAGCAGTTAAACAGCACATGTTTCCAAATGGCAGATATGAAACTATAAAATATGATTTAAACCATATGCTTCCATTCTTTACTTAGGAAAAAAGAATTCATATATTATATAAGATAAATTGGGGCATGGATTAAGAAAAGCTTATATAATTTTATTTCCTAAATTAAATGTAAACTAGCCATGTGGCACCTGAAATTGGGACTCTAATATGAGACCCAGGTTTGATTTAGACGTTTAGAGTCTGGTCTTACCAGCCCTGAGGCTAGGAACTGTGGTATATGCCAGCTGGCGACCAGGTATGGTATTAACATGGACTCACACAATTAACTGAATTTCCCATTTAAAGGCTAGACATGAAGTCTGGATATCTTGGATTATATCTACATGGGCAATGTGAAATGGAAAACAGAGACAAGCATCTGGGCAATTCCGGCAAAAACCAATGGGAAAAATTTTGGTTTTATTGTTTGTTTTAATCTGATTTATTAGGTAAATAGAGAAATAGAGATCAGTGGGTAGTAGATGATGATCATGATCATGATGTTAAAGAAGGATAGGTAGAGAGGTAGTTATCTAGCTAGCTAGATAGATAGATAGATGAAAACATTTATTAAGCACTTACTCTTTGCCAGACACTATTATCAGCTCAGTTAAAGTATTCCAAGGGTAAAGGAACAGATTCAATTTCTCACAATACTACTAGTTACACATTTTTTATTTTGGAATATAAATGGTGGTTCAGCTCTTTAATTTCATCTGTATAGGGTACTCATGGTGCAGAAAGTCCTTCCACCTACAAAAATAGGCAACTTCCTATAACATAAGGTCATAGAGCACTTCCTGTTGCCCTGAAAAGCCAAGTAACTTACTAAAGTTCGCACAGCCAGTATGTGTCAGAGGCAAGATTTAACCTGTGACCTAGGTCTTCTTGAATAAAAGGTGATTCATTCCGCCCTATTGTCTCACACTTAATAGGATGATGATGATGATGATGATGATGATGATGATGATCCTTAGGTTGAGGGTTGCATCTCTAACAAACTCATTTTGCAAATGTGTGCCTTTGATCACACTAAAGCTCAGGCAAGATAGCAGATAGAGTCGTCCAGGATCATCACTACTGCTGGAAAAATTAATGAGACATAGATCTTCCTGTGATACCATGGGGATTGCCTGACTCACTCTCTGCCTTTGCCTGAAGCCTCAGGACTGAGAGATATAGCCTTTCCTCCTGTTCTTCTTTTTAGATGAAGTAATTACAACAACAACAACACATTTGCAAGGCAGTCTCCTTGAATGTAATAGAAATCACATTTAAAGTAGTGACAGCTGTTGATGGTCCAGCCTTATTGCTGTTATATTGTTCAGTCATGTCCAACTCTTCATCATCCTATGGATCATGCTATCCATGGGGCTTTCTTGGCAAAGATAAAGGAGTGGTTTGCCATTTTCTTCTCCAATGGACTAAGGCATACAGAGTACCTTGCTCAGGGTCACACAGCTAGTAAGTGTCTGGGGCAACATTTGAAATCATGCCTTCCTGCCTCCAGGCCTAGCCACTGAGCCATCTATCTGTTCCAAACATATATGAGGTGGTGATTAAAAAGAAACTTCAATAATACAAATAGAATGGATACAGAGAATATAGCTTTATCCAATTAAATACACAAGTTTTAAAAAGATCACATTATATGGAGAATTATAAGAATCTGAGTACCACATATACCTAATCATGGGTCTTTCTAATTTGTTCCCCAAGGAATTTACAAAGAAAGGCTTTATTATTTGTCATTTTATTAATTCATTATCAATTCCTAGGGCCAAAAGATCCCATAAAGAGCCCCAATCCAATACTACCAATGACTCCAAGGTCCTCATGACAGTTTGGGAGTCTTCCTATCTTCTGTTGTCCTCTTCTCAGGAATACAACCACATTACTCAATGGATACTCATTAGATTTTCATTCTATTAGCTTCTATTTCATTCCCATTAGCTTCTATTCTTGGTCCTAGATATTAAAATTCATTCATTAAAAATGGTGGCCTCAGAACCCATTTAGTTTAAATCTAACATTTTACAAATGAAGAAATAGAGGGGCAGGTGGGAGACCCAGTGAGTAGAGAGCACCAGCCCTAGAGTCAGGAGGACCTAAGTTCAAATTCAGCCTCAGATACTTGACATACTTACTAGCTGTGTGGCCTTGGGCAAGTCACTTAACCCCAATTTCCTTGCCTTGCTCCCTCCAGAAGAAAAAAGAAAGAAAGAAGTAGGTTCATGGATGTTGTGATTTACCTGAAATCACATGGCTAAGAAGTAGTAGAGCTTGAATAAACCCAAATCCTTTGACTAAATCTAGAGCTCCTTCCACTCCATTATGATTCCTTTCTCCCCCTAGGAGAGAAATCCTGCCACTCATAAAATATGACTCTTCTGGTCCCTGAACCTAACTAAGTATACTAAAAATTTAGTTACTTGGGGCAGAGCCAAGATGGCAGAGTAGAAACAGCTCATCCAAGCCACTCTGCCACCAGATTCCCCCCAAACTATGTAAAAAGGGACTCTGAATAACTTCTGGAGCCCCAGCACCCACAGAATGACACAGAGAAGCTAACCTCCCACTGAGGACAGCCCAGCAGCCCTGCAGGAAGGACCAGTGCAGCGGTCTGAGAGCTGGCAGTGCGCAGAGCGTGGGAAGCCGACCCGAGCCAGAGCTGAGGTCCCAGTGAGCCGAGGTTTTAGCCCCAGGGCACCAGGGCCAACAGCCGGCTGGACGAACCCCAGAACACCAGGAGCTGTGGCGACTCTAGAATTATCAACATAGACATGCCTAGGACAAAGTAAGAGGTTAGTGTCCTATGGGCTTTGGGACCTGTATGTGGGGAATGCATCAGCTTCCTCCCCTGGGGGCTAGAAGCCACTAAGGAGACACTCCATTTTGTAGTTTTCAGACACAGCTCTAGCTCCTGGCCTGCAATTAATTGTAGGGAGATCCAGCGATCAGTCTTGGGGGGTAATCGCTCTTGCTTTAACCTCCCTGGATCTGGATTGTGTTCTAGGGTGGAAGTTGTGGGTGGGTTTACAGCTTGCCAGAAATGGAAGTTGCCCCCCACACTTTCGGGACGAAAATTCCTCTAGCTGGCCTTAAAGCCATAGTGTGGCAACAAGCCCAAAAGTCAAGCAATTAAGTGGCAACATGCCAAGGCAAAGGAAACAGAAAAATGCAACCCTAGACTCCTATTTTGGGGGCATAGAGCGGGAAAAGGACTGTGAGGTCAGAAGTCCTGCTCCAAAAGTCCCAGGGGAAAACATGAGTGGGTTGCAGGCCATAGAGGACCTTAAGAAGGACTTTAAAAATCAAATAAGAGAAGTGGAGGAAAATTGGAAAGAGAAATGAGAAGGATGCAGGAAAAGTATGAAATGAGGGTCAACAGCCTGACTGAGGAAAACAACACCTAAAAAACAGACTAACTCAAATGGCAAAGGAGGCCCAAAAGGGCAATGAGGAGAAGAATGCCTTAAAAAGTCAAATTTGCCAGATGGAAAAAGAATCTCAAAAGTTCACTGAGGAGATTCATTCCTTCAGAGTTAGACTGGAGCAAATGGAAGCTAATGACTTTATGAGAAATCAAGATGCTGTTAAGCAGATCCAAACAAACGAAAGATTAGAAGGCAATGTGAACTATCTCATGGGAAAAATCACTGACCTGGAAAATAGATCCAGGAGAGACAATTTAAAAATTATTGGACTACCTGAAAGCCATGATCAAAGAAAGAACCTAGAAAACACCCTTCGAGAAATTCTCAAGGAAAATTGCCCTGATGTTTTAGATCCAGAGGGCAAAATAGAGGTTGAAAGAATCCACCGATCACCACCTGAAAAAGATCCCAAAAAGAAAACTCCCAGGAATATTATAGCCAGGTTCCAGAACCCCCAGATCAAGGAGAAAATACTCCAAGCAGCCAGGAAGAAACAATTTCTATATTGTGGAAACACAATCAGAATAGCCCAGGACCTGGCAGCTTCTACACTGAGGGATCGAAGGGCATGGAATAGGATATTCCAGAGGGCAAAAGAACTGGGAATGAACCCAAGGGTCACCTACCCAGCAAAACTGAGTATTTTGTTTCAGGGGAAAGTATGGTCATTCGGTGGAATAGAGGACTTTCAAGCATTCCTGAGGAAAAAATCAGAATTGAATAGAAAATTTGACATCCAGACACAAGAAGGAAGAGATGCCTGAGAAGGTAATCAGTGAAAAGAAATCAAAAGGAACTTATCAAAGTTGAACTATTTACATTCCTATATGGAAAAGCAATAACAGTGACTGATGATATCTTTCTCACTATGAAAATAATGGAAGAAGGGTGTGTGGTCATATGAGTACATATGTGAATGTGTGTAGATGGTTACAGTTATATATGGATAGAGGGCATAGGTTGAATTTGTTGGGAAGGGAGAATACTCAAGGGATGAAATTATGAGGTGAGAGAGGAAAGTGGCAAGAGGAGATGGAGAGAGACAGGGTAGGGTATAGGATAAACTATCTTATGTAGAAGAAGCAAGGGGAAGTGGTTGTAAGGGGGGGAGGAATAGGAAGGCAAAAAGGCAAAACCACATTCTCATTGAATTTGGTTCAGGGAGAGAATGACATACATGCTAGATGGGATATCTCAACCTGCAGCAGAATAGGGGGAAGGGGGATGAGAGGAGGGAAGAGGGATGGGAGGGCATCCTTGTGGGGAGGGGTGGTTGGAAGTACCCACTATAGAAGAGGGACAGGATCATGTAGGGAATGGACCAGGTGGGGGGTGGGATGAGTGGGAGGGAATTGTAAGTAGCCTTGCACAATATATCTACTATGATAATGTTTTGCATAGCTAGACATGTACAACATATACTGAATTACTTATCTCCCCAGAGGGAATGGGTCACAAGGGAAGAAGGAAATGGATCTGAAAGTCGAGGTCTTAACATTAAATGTTTCAAATATATAAAAATACTATTATTAATACTCTTTTGCTTATAATTGGGAGATAAGATGTGCAGGCATTGGGACACAAGGACTCACCTTCCTCTAATGGAAAAGTCAATGGGGGTATGGGAGAAGGTATGGGAGAGAGCAGATTGGAGGAAGCGATATCTTGTGGGACTGCTATTCTGGGAGGCTGGGTAGGGGAATAATGGGGGGAAAATGATTGTAACTCAAAATCTGGCAGAAATGAATGATGTAAAACAGAAGTTAATAAAGTATTTGTTTAAAAAAAAATACTTTGTGACCCCATTTGGGATTTTTGTGGCAAAATACTGGAGTGGTTTGCAATTTCATTTTCCAGCTCATTTTATAGATGAAGAAATGGAAGCAAATGGAGTTAAGTGACTTGCTCAGTCACATAGTGTAATGGAAATGCAAATTTAAAGATCTTCCCTGCCCCTAGCTTAAATGCACCTGGAGCCTGTGGTGGGAGGCTTGTTTTTTAGGAAAGCCCACACCTTGATACTTTGTGATTGGGCAGTGGGTCCAGAAGGTTGTTACAATCTCTGAGCTAGGAGAAGACTATATAAACCCTGATGAGAGGCTTAGCTTTGGGGCTCACTTTGAGAAGTGTTGTGTGATTTGACCAGATGAGACTCTGGGAAGCCGTTGTTGAGAGCCCCCGGCTTTGAAAACCCAGATGTTGATGCTTCCCTCTCTGGTAACTGTGACTTGGTATTGATATAATGGTTGGACAGTTTGGAAGCCTGTCTGTTTGATCTGTAAGTTCTGTAACTCTGAAGTTCGGGTGCTGACCTTTTCCCCTGAACTAGGTAATGTATGTTTGTTTGATTAAAGTAAGCTTGTTAACCCATTTTGAGTTGCTTTCCTTTTGAAAAGCAGATCTAAGAACCTGTGTTGGCAGTCACCCTGGGGATATTGGGGTGCTTGTCGCTACACCCAGGTGCTATCATCTCCCATTTTATAGATAAGAAAATTGAGTCTGAGAGAGATCAAATGAATTATCCAAGTCACACACCTAGTAGGTGTCTTATGCTGAATTTGAAACCCAGTTTTCTTGATTCCAAATCCAAAACTTTGTCCACTTCACAAGATACATCTGATTGTGCTTCTTTGAGTAAGTGAGAAGCATATCTTTTTCTGGTCCCTTGGTTCTACCTAACAAAATAAACCTCTATTTCTCCTTGACTTTCCACCACGTCCTGGCTAAAATTCTCTGGTTCCACTTTGATCTGTTATTCTCTAATATTTTTAGGGTTGCAGGTCATAGATTTAAAGCCAGAAGGGTCCTGAGAAGTTATTTAGTCTAACAACCCTAATTTTATAGATGGGGAGCTGTGATCCACAGAGGTTAAGTGATTTGCCCATGGTCACCCAGGTGATGAATGAATGTCAGAGCCAGGAATCAAACAGAGGTCTATAGACTCCAAATTCAACATTTTTGATATTGTATCACAGTACCTCTCAACTCAGCCATTTTTTTTTCCTCTGAAGGAAGCTAGAGAATAAGTTCTTGTTTATGCAGTTAAAATAATGTTTAAAGGAGGCATCTTAAGACCTAGAAGGGCCCAAATTTTCCACAAACTCTCCAGTAAAGCACAAAAAAAAAATGTACCAAAGGGGAAAATGATAAAGAAACACAAAGAGAAACATCTTTCATTTACTTAGTCCAGTTTGGGTTTGTACAACAAGACCTAACAGAATCCTCCAAAAACCTCGAGCAGAGACTAGCAAGGGTAGGGAGAAGGCAATACCAGCAAGGAAGACAGACACAGAACAGATGACAAGGTCAGATCAGTGACTAATTCAGGGCTGAGATATCTGGGGGAGGCACAGCCCAAGACATTACCAGAAGAGAAAAAGTCAGGCTATCAATAACCACATGTAAAAATGCTGTAAATCGCTAGAAATTGAGAAATGCAAATGAAAGCAAATTTTAGGTTCCATTTCACACCCATCAGATTGTCACCAATGACGAAAATGGAAAATTATGATTGATAGGGGAGCTAGAAGAAAACTGACACATTAATTCACTCTTGGTGGAGCTGAGAATTTGTCCAGTTATTCTGGAAAAGCAGTTTTAAATCTACTCCCAAAGTTATTAATGTACATGCCCTTTGACCCAACTATACCAATACTGAGATCAAAGAGAGGAAAATGGTCCATATGTACAACAAAAATACTTATAGCAGTTTTTCTGTTACAGCAAAAAATTGGAAACCAAAAGAGTGTTCTTCACTTGGGTAATGGCTGAGTCAATTATGCTATATAAATGTGATGAAATACTACTGAACCATTAAAAAAAACTGTAATTTTAGAGAAACCTGGGAAGATTTGTATGTGCTGATACAAAGTAAAGTGAGCAGAACCAAGAGAACAATGAATACAATATTGCTGTAAAAAAAAAAAGACTTAAAAAAGCTCTAATCAATGAAATGAACATTCACAATGTTCCAGAGTATTAATAACGATGTATGCTACCAATCATTTCTTGATAGGGAAGCTTTGTAAGCTAAATGTTGAATATTTATTCAGCTATAAACTTGTATATGTAAATATACACATGAAGGAAACTGTATATAATAAATATTGCTGCTTTATGTAGTAATAATAATTACAGTAATAATAATAATAGCTTTCATTTGTAAAGTGCTTACTATGTTCCAGGCACAGTGCTTAGTGCTTTATAAATATAGTCTTATTTGATCTTCACCACAATCCTGTGAGGTACATGCTATTATTATACCCATTTTACAAATGACGAAATTGAGGCTAACAGAGGTATTTAAGTGACTTGTCCAGGGTCACATAGCTAGTGAGTGTCTGAGCTCAGATTTGATCTCTAGCCTTCCTAACACAAAACCTGAGACTCTATCTACTATGCTACCTAGCCACCTAGCCACTCTTTTTCCATTCTATCTTTATATGGACATTCTCATTATATTTGGTTTCCGTTAAGTTTAGAGTAAAAATATTTTTTAAAATTCATTTATATAGATCTCCAAAAAGCCTCATATTTTTAACAAAAAACATCATGGAAGTTCATTCATAGGAAAGGAGAATGGGGTGATTCAACATATTTACTGAAAATAAGTCTGTACTACAAACTCTACAGACTGATTGACTTAGTGATTTAAGCAAATTCCCTATAAAATTACCCACCTCTCAACTTACCTTACATCTCCTGTTTGCTGCGTATGGGTTTTGCACATATTAGTTCAGAAGACTTTGCTACTGGATCTTCTCTAGTCCATGGAGTGCAAGGTCCTGGGTCACTAACTTTCTTTGTGAACAAATGTTTGGTGTATTTAGAGTAAGTTCTAGTTCAATATTTGGAGTTTTAACATAAATCTTCAGAAGTTCACTACTTTAAGTCCCCTTCTTTACCAGGACAAACCCAAGTAATACTGAGATATAAGGCCTAATGAGAGCAAGGCTGAGTAAGAGAATCTAATTTCAGCAGGCTCTCATCTCTAAAAGTCCCTGATATTTTCAGTTTAGCTGAGGCTGAATAGCAGAGAGAAGAGTTGGAAGAAGGAAGAAATGACGGGAGGATCACTAAACAAGGAAATGAGTGGTATATAACAGCGACCTGCTATGACTTCTGAATTTAAGTAGATATCACAATGGTATAATATTAGGGGGCCTAAAATATGTGTATTGTGTCTTTTCACACACACAAGGTATCTCCCTGCCTTGCATATATACTCCTAAAATTTGACAATTAGAGCTTCATTCCTTTGGATTAACCTGAACAGAAACTATCAAAATGTAAATGTTCCTGGGAGAGGTAAGATATTAAATCAGAATTCTTAGTCAGTAGAAGAATGCTTGACCTATTTCCAGTACTGTACCTTCCCTTATCTTTCCTTCTTCCTTAAAACTCTGTGAGCCCAGTTTGAGTTACATCATGCTCTGAAAAAATAATTCATTTATACAACCCTTTATAGTTTGCAAAGCACTTTCCTCACAACATCCATGTGGGGTAAGCAATAATCACTTGCATTTATATAGTAGTGTAAGCTTTGCAAAGTACTTCATACACACTATCTCCTTTGGTCCTAACCACTACTCTGTGAGGCAGGTGATGAAAGTATTATTATCATCACATTACAAAAGCTGGAACTGAGAGATATTTACAAGGTATCACTGCTAGTAAGCTGTAGAACTGGGTCTTAAACCAATGCTCTTTCTACCACACTACAGAGCCTCCTATCCCCTAGTTGCCAAATAGGGATATTTGGCAAAAAAAAAAAGGGGGGGATAGGTGGTGCAGTGAATACAGTGCTGGCCCCGAAGTCAGGAGGACCTGAGTTCAAATCCAGCCTCAGACACTTAACACACGCAAAAAAACAAGATGTGTGACCTTGGACAAGTCACTTAGCCCTGACTGTCCTACCTTCCCCCCTCCAAAAAAGCAAATAACCAAAAAGAAAAATTTTTTTTCAGGCGCATGGACCTTCATTTATTCATGCTGAAGGTCAGGATTTGGGCGGGGAAATGAAAGGCAAGAAACCAGCTCAAAGCCCAAACCACATTGTCTCTTGGGTGCCAATCACAGCCTCCCAGAGGAAAGTGTCCATTTTCATTTATATAACCATCTTTTTTTTTTCTTTTTGGAGGGCAATTGGGGTTAAGTAACTTGCCCAAGGTCACACAGCTAGGTTTTTGTTTGTGTGTTCATTAAGTGTCTGAGGCTGGAACCGAGCTCAGGTCCTTCTGACTCCAGGGCCAGTGCTCTACTCACTGAGCCACCTAGCCACCCCTATAACCATCTTTTTAAATGATGCTTGGCCTGGAAGAAGTGTCGGGTGAGGGCTAAACACTCCCTTCCATCACCAAGGAGAGGCAGAGCCTCTGAGTCCTGGACCAGTGGCTTGACTCTCTATGCCCCCAGGTAGAGATCAGAGACCAACAAGTGGCTGACATGCATTGGAGAGGCAAGTGTCCTCTTCTGGGAGTTCCCTTGACCAATGAAGGTCCAAGGGGGATCCAGAATCCCTTGTATTAGAAAGTGAAATACTGGAAGAGAAAACTCAACTATCCAAAATCAGCTGCAACTTATATCACTGGAAAGAGCGAGGGGTCCCAAAGAGAAAGTCATCCAGTCCCCCAAAGTATCTTGATCCTTCTGTGCTCGGTGGGAAGCTGGTGAACTGGAAGAGGACCAGAGGAGTCAAGCCCCTGGAACAAGCACCAATGGGCATTTGGCCACACACACAACTGAGCCTCATGAGCTTCCAAGCCCATTTCCTTTAAGGCTGCCTGGAAGAACTCAGGGGCTCATCTTCCAACCACTTCAGCTTGGATATCACAGGCGTATTCCAGACCCTTGATGTACAGGCCAACGTGGAGCACCAGGCCATCTCCTTCTTTGTAGTAGTCCTTTTCCTAAGGATATAAGCACTGGATTTTCCAGTTTGATGAGAACTTGGAACTCCTTGTTCAGATTTTGATAAGGAAAGTCATCCCCTGAATCCGCGATGACGACACAGTTTGGATTTGAGGTGTCCATCCTTTCAAATTCAGAGCAGACATCATCATGAACAAGCAGATGGGGCCACAAGCCTCGCGCCTTCACAATCCGGCACGCAGATGGGACAGAGGCGTGCCTTCATTCACCGCGATGTCAAATCCCAAACACTGTTCGCGCAGAACCAAAGCTTCAGGCCTGATGGCTTGATTCTGGCCACGGCCTCGGCGCAGCCGGGAATGGCGGTGCCATCGCCATCACTGCTGTCCTAGAGGACTCCAGACATGTGGAGCAGCAGCAGGGGCATGCCCGCCAGCCGCTGGGCGCACGCAGCAGTCGCCACCATCACTCCCGTAGCCCTGCTGGCCGGATAAACAAGTTCTTTCTCAGAGCCAGACATCAAGTTAGAGAATTTATTTTGTCCACAATCTACACAGTTTTGATCTTCTATCAGGGTTTCTTAACCTTATTTGTGTCACAGACTCTTTTGGAAATCTGATGAAGCTTATGGATCCTTTCTCAGAAGAATGTTTTTAAATGGCTAAAAATAAAATATGAAACAAACAAAAAGCAAAGGAAATTGATTATAATGAAATATAGTTATCAGCATTTTTAAAAATTAAGATGAATTGCTCTAAATGTTTTTTTTTCTTTATTGGTTAATTTATATTTAGGGAAGGCATAATTATAAAATGAGGAAAGCTGTTTTATTCTTTCTGAATAGTTTTGACCAAAAAAAATCTGTGATATTCTGTTGAAGAAAAGGAAATGTCTAAAGAAACCAATATAAACTGTAGAGTGCTATATAAATGAGTTATTTTTACAGAGCTGTCATATGAAAGAGGGATTAGATTTGTTCTGCTTAAGTCCCAGAGGGCACAACTAGCAGCAATGAGGGAGAGTTGCAAAAAGACAGAATTCAGCTGGATGGAGGAAAAATCTCTTAAGTAATTAGAATAGCCTAAATCAGGATCTGGTAGAGCCCTCTTCATTGGACACCTAGTGGAGGCTACTTTTTTGACATGTAGAAGAGATTTTTCTTCACATGAGTTGAACTAGGTAGCTTCTGAAGTTCCTCCTTCTCCTAAGAAGATATAAATCTGTGAATAACTTCCAATATTTGAACCACGTACTTATACTCCTGTATCCACTATAGCATTTAGATGACTTATGAGTGCATAATAAATGCTTGGGAAACAATTGTTTGATGTATCATACATCATAGTTCCATATTCTATTGCTAATCCCAGAACTAAAACTTACATTATAGGAATTACATAAGACTTCCTTTTTGAGGAAATGAGATTTTTCTGTGTAATGAGATTTTCTAGTTAACTTTTCTATTTAATTTTTCTCATTAATGTTCAGTAGACATCTTCAACTCACCATGTCTAAAGTGGAACTCATTGTCTTTCCCCCTAAACCCAACCCTTTGCTATTACCTTCCCTATCACCGCAGAATACAAGACTATCCTCCCAGTTCCACAGGCTCATAACCTTGGAGTCATCTTGAGGTCCTCATTGTCTCTCACCCCCCATATCCCAATTTGTTGCCAAGGCCTCTTGATTTCACCTTTGCAAAATCTCTTGAATATGTCCCCTTCCCTAGCGCTGCCATCACTCTAGTATAGGATCTCATCATCTCACACTTGAATTATTTTAGTAGCCTGATGACATATCTGCCTGCCTCAAGTCTCTCCCCACTCTCATCCATCCACCATTAAGCTATTAAAATGATCTTCCTAAAGCTCAGGTATGACCATGTCAAGCCTCCTACCCCCACTGCCACCTCTTCTCAATAAACTGTAGTTACTACCTAATGACAGTAGGGTGAAATACGAAATGATATTCGCCATTCAAAATCCTTCTTCACCTACCCTGCTCCTACCTCTCCAGTCTTCTTTACACCTTACTCCCTGCCATATAATTGTCAATCCTGTGACACTGGACTCTTGGATGTTGCACAAACAATGTACTTCATCTCTCAGTTCTGGACATTTTCTTTGACTTTCCCCCATACCTAGAATGTTCTCCCTTCTCTGCTTTGGCTACGGACTTCCCTGGCTTCCTTTAAGTTTCAACTAATCCTGTCTTTTACTGCAAGTCTTCCTGAACCCCTAATAGTTCTAATGTCTTCTCTCTGTTGAATATTTCCTATTTTTCCATGATATAGCTTGCTTTGTATATATTTGTTTGCATGTTGTTTCCCACATTAGATTGTAAACTCTCTGAGGACAGGAACTGTGCTTATTAGTACAGTGCCTGACACACAGTAGGACTTTCATAAAAGTTTATTGATTGGGTGATTGAATTAGAGATTAACAAGAAAGTAGTTTTTTTCTTCAGTCTTTTTGCTATTGAAAGTATTTCTGAACTGTTAGTTTACTTTCTTGCCTAAATAACTTGCAAACATACTTAGCAAATCTATAATTTGTGCGCAGAGCATTCTTTTCACTGAAAGAGGTTACACCTGACCTACAAATTGGTAGATGGTCTTCAAGAATTATGGTGATCATAAATATGTCACCCCAATCATGAGACAATGAGCTCATGGAGATATGACACTATTTTTGTCTTTATGTCCCTGGAGACCAGCACAGTACCTGGCACATAGTAGGACCTTAATAAATGCCAATTGACTCCAGTGTTACTCTGTTAATAAGTCTTTATGGACTGCAGATAGCTGTATAGTTTGCTAGTTTATCCATATCCCAAAACTCTTCAGTCTATCAGGGCCTATAGCAGCTTATTCTCTGCTATCATAGCTTTTGGAAAGCTGGGATCACCTCCATGGCACAATGAAGCATCAGAGTGAGACATTAGTGGAGGAAACATAGTCTAGTGGGTATAACTTAAACTTTCGTTGATGATACATAATCTTTCAGGGGCTCAGCTATTCTGACCATCTATTTTATGAAAGAATATTATACATGTAGAAGGTATAATCATGATTAAGTTGAATATATACCAGTCCTAAGATATAATCTAGAAGATGTTTTTAAAATTAATTTCTTGCTAAGACTTTGTTATATGTAGATCTTTTGGATTCAGAATCTTTCAAAAAAAATTGTTGACTCCATCTAGGACATTACTTATTATTTCCAGTTTTCTTATCTCAACTTTATTTTTTATTTTTTTATGCAATTGGGGTTAACTTGCTCAAGGTTATATGGGTAGTCATTATTTATGTGTGGGTGCTCATATTCTGAGGCCAGATGTGATCTCGGGTCATCCCAACTCTTAGGTCTGTGCTCTTACTCACTGTGCCACCTAGCTGCCCCTCTTATCTCAACTTTAATAAACATAATCCTAGGACTTCCCCTAATGCTTTGATAAAAATGGTCAACAGAATAGTGTGGAGAGGAGAGCCTTATACTGTCTTAGAGATGCAATCAAAGTTGACTTCAATCTATCAATCAATATGATTGAGTCCAGATGTTCAAACAATCCTCACCTAGCTGTTCTACTATCCAGGCCATATTTGACCATCTCATCTACATGTACGTCATGGGAAACTTTGTCATCTGGCTTGCTGAAATTCAGGGACATCTAAGGTATCACTTTGAAGCATGAGCTTAATTACCCTATTAAAAATGATAACAAGGATAATGGTGACATAGGAAGAATAAGATAATAGAAAGATGTAGTTCTTTGGATTTTGTTTTTTGGGGTTTTTTTGAGACTGATCCGCCCTATCTCACCCAGGATATCCCTATCCATAGGTCTGATCCTACCACTGATTAGCACAGGAAATTTGATTTGCTCCATTCCTGATCTAGAACAATTCACTTCTCTGTATGCAACCTAATGACCCTTCTAGGAGTCTTACCATATTGGGGAGGGACTTAATGAAGATGCATGATCAGCTTAGTCCACTGAAGTTTATAACTCCAGTGATCTACCAATCTTAGCTTCCCTGGTCACTGGGATTACAGATGATGTGTTCCACCCAAACTGGCTAGGACTTGTAATCAAGAGACCTCCTTGTGAAAGCTGACTCTGTTACTTATCACTTGTATGAAAATAGTCAAGTCATTTTACTTAGTGTAGCCTAGTTTTCTCATTGGTAATATCTATATCTAGCTATATGCATGCAAATATACATATATGGAGAGAGAGAATATGTGTCTGTCATACTTTTACTACCAACTTCACACAGTCAAGTGGCAAACACTGGGTAAAACTTAAAATACTATTTGTATGTAATACATTATCATGAAGTAAATTATCCTTCCTCCTCAGATTTCAATGCAGAACTAAAGTCCCATTTAATTGAAGGTGCCAACAAGTTGGGTTCTTGTTAACTGAAGTTACATTGGGAAATGAAAAATCTGGTAGATTTTCTCTTCCTGTGCTTGAAGTCCTGGATCCAAGTACCTAAAAATAACACATGATCTTAAGCTGGAAAGTACCATGTTGTAAAATAAAACAAATGTTTCTCAGAGCAAAAGTAGAGATTAATTGATGATCCTTTGAGCATCTCCACAAACAAATTCTATAAAGCCAGAAATCTTTCTTGTTCTATGTTATCATTTTTCAAAATTTTCTCTCTAACCCTGAAAGTTGAAATTCTTATAAATCAACACAACTCATGGTAAAGACATGACATATTTTCTTTTCTACATAATTAGAATCATTGCCTCTTAGAACTGGAAGGGACCTTAGTGACCACCTGCTCCACCCCCTCACTTTAAGTTTAAGGAAATGGAAGTCAATTAAAATTATTTAACTGGTCAATGATTATATAACTAGCATAAGGACTGGAAGAACCTAAGTCTTCATGATATAGAATTATGTTGCCTGCTTGATTTTTCAAAGCTTTTAAAATATTTTAATGGGATTTGAGTTCTGTTGTTGTTTTCACCATTCCTATTTAAAACAATATGGTACAGTGGAAAGAGAACTTGGATATGGAATCAGAAAAGGCTAACACTGATGTGGTCAGTGTGACCTTAGGAAAATAATTTAACCTTTTTGGTCCTCTGAATTCTTATCTTTAAAATGAGGAGGTTGAACTAAATGACCTCTGAGGTCTTTTCTGATTTTAAGAATATAATCTTAAGACTGGCAGAATTTTGACATTTTATTAATGAATATACAGGAAGAAGCCTTTTATCAATATGAATATATGCATGTATTTATACATATATGTATTTTCTGACAACAAAATCTACATACTTTTGAGAACTTTTTCATTTGAAGACACTTGTTGGGTTGATAAATACCTTAACAGAACTTATCTGAAACTATTGTGTCACATAAAATTTGATATTTTCCACCCGTCTAGAAAGTGTGTAGTATTTTTGTTTGTTTGTTTGTTTGTTTTTTTGGAGGGCAATTGGAGTTAAGTAACTTGCCCAAGGTCACACGGCTAGGTATTGTTTGTGTGTGCATTAAGTGTCTGAGGTCGGATCCGAACTCAGGTCCTTCTGACTCCAGGGCCAACGCTCTACTCACTGCGCCACCTAGCCACCCTTTTGTTTGTTTTTAAGAATAGTTTCCCCTGCCCCTCCATTTCCCCCTAAGCTGGGAAAAAGACTTGAATCCCAAGACTGATTGGCCTTGGAACTCTGACCTGTTTCCTACCTGGCTGCTTCTCCCCTTTGTAGACAACTTCCTGGCTCACCACTTCTGGAGTTCACCATAGAAATACCAGATTTAGTGTGGACACTCAGTGGACACACAGCCCATTGCATCTCAGAAGATTTACCAACTTCAGTGTCCCCTTTAGCAGGGAATATAGGTGTTCACCACCAAACCCATCTGAAAGTATTGCAAGTTATATAACAAAACAGAATAGATTTATTCTATGATTAAAATTGTCAGGACTTGGGCAAAATTGGCATTAATGGAAATATATAGGAACGTAGTTTTCTTTTATACGAAGGGGAATCTGTGAATAATTCAGTCTATCCAATTGGAAGCTTCCTATTTTATTTGCTTTGGAAGAAGCAGGAAATACTCCTTTTTATTTCCAACTAGCTCCTTTCTTCTCCATATCCCCTTATTTCCTTCTGAGAACTCATTGCTTTTGTTTATAGTTTAGGTGACAAGACACAAACCAGAAATTGGAAGGAGTGAGAGGAATGAAGTTGACTTAAAGTTGTCTATTTGAAAATGTGCTATAATTCCATCGCTTTCATCTGGCCTCCTGAAGTATGTCTTCTTTTCAGTCGTGTGTGTGTGTGTATGTGTGTGTGTGTGTGTGTGTGTGTGTGTGTGTGTGTGTGTGTGTGTGTGAATTCCACTAGGGTGACTCATTCTGACATGGGAGTTCTTTGCATCTTTTACTCCCCAAAATGTGTGAGAGAGAGAGACAAGAGAGGGTCTCATTCCTTCTGAATATTCCGAACAATCTTTTTTTCCCCTCATAGCCAGAGATTTTCCTATGAGAAAATTTCCAGTTATGACTTAACAATTCCATGTTTCGCAATCCAACTCGCCCTTCTTGTCAGTTCTTCCCCCCTCCCACCCCCCTCCTGCCAAACTTCTCACAATTCAGATGAGTTGTGTGAGATTACCAGTACAATTAAGGCTCTGGGAAGAGGAAAACTTGTATTATGGCTTTGATAACCCTTCAGGGAGAAAGAGACGCTCCTCTGCCACAAATTCCAATTTTAGTGCTGGAGACAACAATAATAATGGAGAGAAGAAACACAGGAAAGCAGACATGTGATTTAAAATCATCCATAACCAGAAGTGTTTATCTAGAAACATGAGACTCTGGCAAGATGTCTATCATTCTCTCTTTGCATATATTCCATTTTGGGGAGAATAGCTCTTATCTAATATCTAAGTGCTTTTACAACCTTATTTTGGAAAGGTCTCCCTGGTCACACGTACCTTACACTAGAGAGGAAAGCAGCTGATTGCATATTTTTTTTAAGTGGAGACTTCTGTAAAACAATGCACAATACATTTATACCATTGCTTGCAAAGATTAAGATAAATGGAATACTTGTATCCACTGGGATTTAGATTCCAAGTTTCTTTGTCTCTTCCATGTGCAACAAACATGCTCATTCTCCAGAAAAGCTATAGAAGAAAGTTAATGAATTGTTAGAGTTAATGCCACTCTCTTAAGAAGACATATAGGGGAGATGTGTCTGGATTACCACACCACCTAAAGCAAACGCAATTTCAGTCTAGCCCCTAAGAAAAACGCCTTTTGTTTACCTAATAATAGTGCATTGTACTTAAGTTATACAGGTATTGTAGGTAACAGATTAATATTAGGAAGACAAGTGTTTTGAATTGTCTTTTTGGTAGTGACTATGTGTGCCATGATACATCCCTGCTTTCTTTCTTTTCTTCTCCTCAGTCTAAATTCAACTGCCCAATCCAAATTCAACAAGCATTTATTAAGAGCCTGCTGCCTGAAGAGAATTGTGCTAGACCTTTATGATGAGTAGTACTCTTTCAGTGAACATGCTAGCCAAGTAAGATCAAAGAAAAGTACAGAACTTTTCGGCCAGCTTGGGGATGGGACTCACGTTGGGCCTCTGTAGTGAAACATTTTATTTCCCATTGTCATTACCGTTAGTTATATCTTGATAGCACCTTAAGGTTTGCAAAGCACTTGAGATGCATTATATGATTTGATCATTTGATTCCCACAACCCTCTAAGATAGGTGCTATTATCCTGATTTTACAGATGAGTGAATTAAGGTTCATTGAGGTTAAAAGATTTGCTCATGGTCACAAAACTAGTAGATGACTGAAGCAGGAAGATGTTTGTAATACACTTTATAAATATCTCATTTAACTTTCACAACCTTTTAAAGTAGGTGTTATTATTATCCTCACTTTACAGATGAGGAAACTGAGACAGATAGAGCTTAGGTGAATTGCTTAGGACCACATAGCTAGAAACACTTGAGGCAGGATTTGAACTCATGTCATCATGACTCCAACTTCAGCATTCTATCCACTGTGCCACCTAGCTGCCTTTTGACTTTCTGATACCTTCTTCTTGTCTATGAGGTTTATAAAATGGAATGGCAGGATGATTGCTTTTGAATCTTACCAAATTCATCAGTACCAGATTATCCCAAATACCAATATTTTCTCCTCCTTCTCCTAACAATATTTGGAGAGTTTAGAAATTTGTGTGTACTTGTGTTATTTTCTTTTTCTAATTAAAACCATCATAGAGTTTCTAGCAATGCTCCATATTCAGGCTGGGACTGAGAAGCAGAATATTCCATAACACAGCATTACCTCCAAACATACCAAACAGCACACTTTGACACTGTGTCTCTTTCAAACAAACTTTTAATGACCAATTTTCTTTTTCACTCAAAGGTTTTATAAGCAAAGTGGCCCAATCCAATTGATTTCACTTGTCTTGACTACAAAATAACCTCAGAAATTGCAATATAAGGACTCTCCATCACTCTTTAGTTTAGAAAATAGGTGAATATGTATATTTATCTCTTTGTATGTGTACATTTACATATATTTATAGGAGGGAGACAGAAGAGACAAAGAGACAGACAGACAAAAAGAGACAAAAAGAGATATGAAGACAGCGACAGAAAAAGAAGATGAAACAGGTAAAGCTATAAATGTGCAGAGTCCTGACAGCATCTTCACCAAATAAACGTCTCTGCAGCACTGAAGTAATGTGCTATATCACATTGACTTTTACTATATTCTGTATTTCCATTGACTGGCCATAATCACCTCTTTCTAATGAGGCTGTACGCAGGAATATGAGAAAGACAAGTTAAACCAATCAAAATACCAAATGCTGTCCAAGTGTGTTACACAATTCACAGGCTTTAGAAATGTGTCATTTAGCTTGAGATCCATTGTGGAGATAGTAGTGAGAGTGGTGGAGGTGTTGGAGGTGTTGGAAAGTGATCATGACCTATTTGGGAACATCTCAATAATAGATGGAACTAAATAGCATTGCCCCAATCCCCATTCAAGTAGCCAACAGATGTTTTGCTCCTAAATATGATATCCATTGCAAGGAATGGTAGAACTGGAAGGTATTTTGTAGCATTTTGCCATTGGTGTGTTGATGTTAACCATCATCTTCGTGACTGCATTACTCAGTAAGGGAGTTAACAAGGACATAGCTCTAAAGAAAGTGGGGAACTGGCGATACTTCGCTAAAAGAGTGGTCATCCAACCTTTGCTTGAAGGCTTCTACTGAAGGAGAGCCCCCTTCCTGCTGAGGCAATCCAATCCACTTTTAGACAGGCCTCATTGTTTGGAAGTTTTAATAATATCAAGCCAAAATTGGCCTCTCTATAACTTTCATGCATTTTTATAGGCCTACAGTCAGAGGTCAAGCAGAGTAAGCCTCTTCCATGTGACAGTCTTTTCAAATACTTGAAGATGACTATCATGTCACTCCTAATTCTTAACTAAGCTAAATTTCCATAGTTTAATAAGCTTGTCCTCACATACCATAAATTTGAGGTCCATCTCCTCATGGTTATTCTTCCTTCGGATGATCTCCTGCTTCCTTACAATATCATAGCTAGAACTGAATACAATGTGTAATGGCAAGCAAAGAAATACTTAACACCTTATTTCAGCTATTTAATTATTTAGCACCTTGTTTCAGTTCAAAATACATTTAAGCCTTGCCCATGATTATACCAAATCTTTAAGAAAAAGGACTTGTGTACCCCACAACTTGTGAAACTCCTGTTATTAATGCAACAGGAAGGAGAGGAGCTAATAACCATATAAAAGGAGAAGCCCAAGTTAGAACTGGGAAGAACTGAGAAGAGAACTCTTGTGGTGGCAGAATTGAGAAGGAGAAAACTTGTGGTATCCCGGCACTCTATGTTTGTCTATGTTGATTTTTATTTGTGATACTTTGTACAGAAGCCCTGGGACCTTACTTGAAGCCCTGAAAGAGAATTTTGTGATTGTCCATTATATCCTGGAGGAGGGTTTTAGAGGTCCTGGGACTTTACTGATGATTTGTGTTGACCTCTTGCACCTTGTCTGTGGGTCTGTGTTAATTTCTATGCTGATGATTTCTGTTGACTTCTCAGACCTTGTTTGTGGGTCTCTGTTGATTTCACAGGCAGATAGTGTATTAATGATGGTGCTGGCAAGGTGCATGATGTTGTTTTGGCTCTGTTAATCTTTATTTACCCAGAAACAGAAACTGTGAAGGACTTGAGATGGACTGGATTCAGTGAGCTTCAATATGGAATGGGAATTATACATGGAGCTGAGAGCTGCCTGCCTTTGAATCCAGGTGACAATTGGGTAGATTCAGGGCGGAGCTGGACCCATGGAAGAAGAACCATGGAATTTGGGAGCCAGCCTCAAGTCAAGATGAAAAGACCTCTCCTTGGGTACTTAATGCTGATTGAGAAGGTAATGATTTACTATGGCCTAGGGGTGGAGAACTTTGACCCAAATTGTATTTTGTCTCCCATAAGGTGGCCTGCTTCTTAAGGATGATTGAGTTAAGGACTTACTGAATGGTATCTTGTTTAAAACTACATGACCACTTTAGTGATAACTTATTATGATATAATACTGTGAATGTTATACTTTGGTTTCTGTCAATGTTTTGTCTTAGTTTATTACTGAATAAATAGAGAGTTCACTATGCTATGCAACCAGAACCTTGAAGCTGTTCACTGCTACAGTACTCTGGAAAGCTTCTCATGCTTAGCTTTACACAATGTGCCACATGTAAAATGGCCAGGGCAGATTACAGAGGGATTATCATCTCTTTATTTCTGTAAACTATACATTTTTTATCAAATGCTTTATTAACTTCTAGTTTACATCATTCATTTCCACAAGATTTTGAGTTACAAATTTTCTCCCAATTTTTCCCCTACCCACTACCCCAAAATAGTGACACACTGAATATCCCCTTCTCCAATCTGCTAACTCCAATATCCCCTCTGACTTTCCAGTAGGGCACCATGGATCTCTATGCCCCAGTGCCTGTATAGCTTATTTCCCAGTTACATGTAAAATAATATTAATAATAGTATGTATATATATTAAACATGTGATTTTAAAGCTTTGAATTGCAGATTCATTCTCTTCCTCCCTTATCACCCACCCTTACAGGGAATATAAGCAATTCAATATAGGTTGTACATGTGTACATATGCAAAACATTTCCATAATGGATATATTGTAAAAAAACTGACTATATTTCCCTCCCTCCTATCCCACCTCCTACTTGTTCTATTCTCTACTTTGATCCTATCCCTTTTCAAAAGTGGGTGCTTCCAACTTCCCTCTTCCCCAACCTGCCATCCCTTCCATCTTCCTCCCTCTCATCCCCTTACCCCCTACTCTCCTATAGGGTGAGATACCCTATTTAGTGTGTATACCATTCCCTCCCTAAGCCAAATTCAATGAGAATAAGGTTGACCCATTCCCTTTTGCCTTCCTCTTCTTCCCCTCCATTGTGACCATTTTCCCTTGCCTCTTCTATATGAGATAGTTTACCCAATTCTGTCTCTCCCCATCTTCTCTTTATATATTCCTCTCTCACCTCTTAATTTCACTTTTTATGTATCATTCCTTCCTATTAAATTGGTCCTGTGCCCTCTATCTATGTATACCTGTACACATATATACATACATTCACATATGTATTCATAGACCCATATACCCTCCTATATAGACATATAAATGTACGTGTATGTATGTATGTACATATATGTGTTTGTGTGTATGTGTGTGTGTGTGTGTGTGTGTGTAGGACACACACACACACACATTTCTATTCCCTTCAACTATTCTCACACTGAGAAAAATTTCATAAGTTACAATTATTGTTTTTCCATGTAGGGATATAGATAGCTCAAATTTGATAAGTTCCTTATGATTTCTTTTCCCTATTTACCTTCTTATGCTTCTCTTGCTTCTTGTATCTGAATGTCAAATTTTCTATTCAACTCTGGTTTTTTTAATTAAGAATGCTTGAAAGTTCTCTATTCCATTGAATGACCTTATTTTCCCCTGAAACATGATACTTGGTTTTGTTGGGTAGGTGATTCTTGGTTTTAAGCCTAACTGCTTTACCCTACAGAATATCATATTCCAAGACCTTCAATCCCTCAGTGTAGAAGCTGTCCGATCCTGTGTTAAACTGATTGTGTTTTCACAATATTGAAATTGTTTCTTCCTGGCCGCTTGTAATATTTTCTCCTTGATCTGGGAACTCTGGCACTTGGCTATAATATTCCTAGGAGTTTTCTTTTTGGGATCTTTTTCAGGAGGTGATCAGTGGATTCTTTCAACCTCTATTTTGCCCTCTGGTTCTAAAACGTCAGGGCAATTTTCCTTGAGAATTTCTTGAAGGATGATTTTTAGGTTCTTTTTTGGTCATGGCTTTCAGGTAGTCCAATTATTTTTAAATCAATTCTCCTAGATCTATTTTCCAGGTCAGTGGTTTTCCCAATAAGATATTTCACATTGCCTTCTATTTTTTTTTCATTTGTTTGAATCTGTTTAATAGTATCTTGATTTCTCATAAAGTCACTAGCTTTCATTTGCTCCAATCTAATTCTGAAGGAATGATTCTCTTCAGTGAGCTTCTGAGATTATTTTTCCATCTGGTAAATTTGGCTTTTTAAGTCATTCTTCTCCTCATTGCCTTTTTGAGCCTCTTTTGCCATCTGAGTTCATCTATTTTTAAGGTTCTATTTTCCTCAGTCAGGTTGTTGAGTCCCATTTCATAATTTTCTTGCGTCATTCTCATTTATCTTCCCAATTTTTCCTCCACTTCTCTTATTTGGTTTTCAAAATCCTTCTTAAGGTCCTCTATGGCCTATAACAAGCTTGTATTTTTCTTGGAAGCTTTTGGTTCAGGAGTTCTGACTTTGCTGTCTTCTTCCTGTTCCATGCTTTGATCCTTTTTGTCCCCAAAATAGGAGTGTAAAGTTGGATTGCTCTGTTTGCTTTGCTTCCTTTGCCTGCTCACATTGCCACTTAATTACCTGACTTTTGAGCTTTTTGTCACAGTAGGACTCTGCCACCAGACGGGAGCTTCGTCCCAAATGCTGGTGTTTTCTCAGCTGCCAATGGTATTATTTGGGTGTCCTCTCTGAAGCCTTCACATGCTCTGGCAAGCTGTTCACACACCCCAGGACCTCTACCCTAGACCACAATCCACATCCAAGCAGGTTAAATCAAGAGAAATTATCCCTCAGACTGATCACTTGGTCTCCCTACAATCTGTAGGCCAGGAGCTGAAGAAGCAGCCATGAGGTGGCAGCTACATGGCCGGGATGCCTCAGTGGCTTCTCACCCTGGGGGCAAAAGCCAACCACACTCCCAAACTACCAGATCCCAAATTACACACTGCCCTGACCTCTCACTTTGTCCTTAGCGTCTATGGGTTGATAATTCTGGAAACTGCCACAACTGCTGGTGATCTGAAGTCCCTCCAGTCAATGGCTGGTCAGACCTGCCCTGAGGCTAAAACCTCAGGCTTGAGCAGGGCTCAAGCTCACAGAGTGCTGTGCTGGCTGCTTCCTGCCAGGCTGCTGGGCTGTCCTCAGCAGGAGGTTAGCTTCTCTGTGTCATTTTGTGGGTTCTGTAGTTCCAAAGTTTGTTCAGAGTCACCTTTTACATGAATTGGAGGAGGTGGGAGCTTGAGCCCCACGGAAGTCCTGTTTCTACTCCACCATTTTGATTAGAACTATACATTTCTTAATGAAGGCTAAGGTCCCATTAGCTTCCTTGGCCATGTCACAGAGCTAATTCATTTTGAGCTTGATGCCCACTAAAACTGCCAGATCATTCTCAAAAATGGCTATCTTGCCATATCTCCATCATCTTATATTTATGATATTGATTCTTTGAAATCAATGTAAGGCTCATGTTATTCCCTTTTAAACTGTTCCATACTAGGCCCAATCCAAACTTACAGACTGGCAAGATCTTTTTAATCCTGACCCTTCCATTTATATTGTGAGCTTTCCCCCTCATCCTTGCATTTGCTAATTTGACAAGCATACTGTCTACACGTTTATCCAAGTCACTGGTAAAAGTGTAAAATGATATAAGGCCAAATGCCCAGTGATATAAGCAATGCCAATGGGGTGAAATAAAATCTGAGAGAACTCTAATTTTATGCTTTAATGCTCTTTTTATTATTATAACTTCAGCAAGCAAAATATAAATAAATAAACATTGTCTTGTTCAATTTAGCCAAATGCCAAATCAATTAGTTCTAAATCCAATCAGTCCCTAATACTTCTCACTAGGTATGATGCTGTTCTCTCCTGGTTCTCCTCCTATAATCCTCAGTCTCCTTTGCTAGTTCTTTATTTATGTTATACTTATGAAACATGAATGTCTCCCAACTCTGTCTTTTTGTCTCTCTGTCTCTGTCTTCCTCCCTCCTCCCTCTCTCTCTCTCTCTGTCTCTCTCACTCTCTCTGTCTCTCTCTCTCCCTCCCCTATCACTTAGTAATCTCATAAGCTTTGATCAATTTAATTATTGTCTCTGTGTAGATAACCCTCAAATCTATATCCAACCCTAGTCTCTCTCCTGAACTATAGTCACAATACACACTGCCTATGGTACATCTCCAACTGTATGTCTTAAAGATATCTAAGGTCATTGATCCAAAATAGTTCTAATTATTTTTTCTTCCATATGCTCCCCTCTTCTGAGAATCTCACCATCCTCCCAGGCACCAAGGCTTGCAACTTTGGAGTAACAATTGACTCTTCACTTGTTTTCCAGTTCACATACATAGCCAGTCTTGTTGCCAAATATTATGATAGTTTCTTTTTTTAAAATATCTCTGTTTGCTAACAGCCCCTTCTCTTCACTTACACAACCAAAACCTTCATCCTCACTCACCTGGACTATTATAAGAGCCTTCCAACTGTCCTCCCTGTCTGAAGTCTTTCCATACTCCCAGCTCACTTCCATTTAGCTTCTACTATGACTTTTGAAAGTATAGGTTAGACTATATCACCTCTATGGTCAATGATCTTCAATGACTGCCTACTACATTCAGGTTCATAAGTATATTTTTCTGATTGACATTTAAAGCTATTCATAAAGTATGAATCTTTCAAATCTCCTTAAATCTCCTCCACATACTACTCCACATTTAGATATATCAGCCTACTTGGAGTTCTTTGTACTTGATATTCTGTCTCCCATCTATGCATTTGCATTAGCTATCCCCAAGGCTTAGAACATTCTTCCCCTTTACCTCTGCATCTTAATTTCTTTGGCTCCCTTCAAAGTGCAGTTAAAATCCTACCTTGTGCAAGAGGCCTTCCCCATTTTCCTCAGTTACTAATACCTTTTTTTTTCAGATTACCTTCCATCTTCTCTCTCTCTCACTCTCTGTCTCTGTCTCTCTTTTTCTCTCTCTCTTCTCTTCCTCTCTTCCTTTCTCTCCCCATACACACACACACACATACACACACACACATATATATGTGTATATATATATATATATATATAGAGAGAGAGAGAGAGAGAGAGAGAGAGAGAGAGAGAGAAAGAGAGAGAGAGAGAGACATATACATGCACACATTTTATGTACCTATTTATTTACATATAGTTTCCCCAATTAGAATTTGAGCTCTTTGAGAGTAGGACTTGGGTTTGCATTTCTCCTCCCTTCCCCAGCTCCCCCATTTGCATAGTACATGATAAAAAAGGATGCTTAATAAATGCTTATTAACTGATTCCTACCACATACATATTATACCCAACAATCCCATAAATAGTTAAGATAAATTGAATTGTCATTTAAAATGACTAGTTAATTTAGTAAAAATAGTCAAACCAATAGAGAAGTAGACTTACAAGTAGATATACTGACTACCTGCTATTGGAGGAGAAAAATCATCACCAAAGGACTGGCTGCCAGGTAATGGGAGTTCTTAGCCACAGCATCACATTAAGATGGAATTTTACAGCAGTGCTGTCAAACTCATAGAGAAACAGGGGCCACTAATCCATGTGTAAGGATCCCTGCAGGTGGTATATTGACTTATTTTTAAAATCTAATATTATATATGTTATTTTATTTTATTTATTTTGTTAACAATTTCCAAAATTTTAATCAGACTCAGGCTACACTTGCAAGTATGGCAGGACACATGTGACCTTTAGGTTATACCTTTGACACCTCTGCATTACAGCATAGAAAGGTTTAAAGTATGCATTCAGTGGTAGTAATAACAACAGCAGCAGTAGTAGTAGTAGTGGTGGTGGTAGTAGTAGTAGCAGTAGTAATAGTAGTGCAGTAGTAGTAATGGATTCTTGAAGCAATAAAATGTTAAATAATGCCTTTCATTTAGAACGAAATACCTTCCATTGATACAGTACTTTACACCTATAATGCACTTCAGTGTATATTATGAAGCAAGACCGCAGAGGTAAAACCCTTTTTAATCATTAAAGTGAGACCTCATTGGCTGTGGTACCACTCTTCATCTAAGAGACCAGGATCTGAGTTCCTATTTTAGTGACCTTTTTAACCTGACATGGTTTCTTTGGAAAATAAAAAAGCTGTTTATAAAGGTTAAAGCACTATAAAGAAATCACAATAATTATGATAATGATGACTCCTCCCCCTCTTCTCATGATTAAAATGCCATATGTTGTTATTATATCATTTGAGTCTGAAAACATCCCTGTTGTTGTTGTAGGTTGAACCTACATGTTGAAGCATGTAGGTGAGAAGCAGTATATCATAATGGAGAAAATATGGGCTTTTGATAAAGGCATCAAATCCTCCACTGGCGCTTCCTGTGTGAATTGGGGAAAGTCACCTGACATTTCTGTACCTGAGATTCCTCATCTATAAAATGAAGGGGTAACTAAGGTAATCTTTGAGGGTTTAAGGCTCTAAATTCATAATCCAGCGTTAGCCTCATTTTTACCAATGAGGAATAGAAAGATAAAGGGATGTACTGAGAAGTATTGGAGTTTGGACTCTACCTTGTGGTGCTCATGTCTTACTCTGTGCTCTTTCTACTAGATTATGGATTAACTTCTAAAAGGCCCAGTCTCTAGCAGCTCCGAGCTATTTCAGTATTAAAATTCCTGAGTCACAGAAAAAATTTGTGACTCTTCCTAGTATCTGGAGAAGTAGGACTTTAGACCATTGTAATGGGTCAACTACTTAGTGATAGCCTAATTCAATACCATGTGCTTCATTTACATAAACTTGCCATATATCTATATACTATAATTTAGTTTCTACCCTTTTAAGCCATGGTTAGAATATTTTATCATGTTTCCGTTCTTCAATTATTTTCTTTCATTCTTCCATTTCCTGTATTCTTCATTTTTCCACTTATAAAGTGAGCCAGATAACTTGATCCCATATTGTCCACTGTTTTGAATTAGGCTAAGGTGTAGGAATATCTTTATGTTCTCAGCACCTGGCACAGTACCCTTATACATAGTAAGTTCTTAACAAAGGTTTGTTGACTTGAATGGTTCGATTGATCATTTTGAACAAAACAATGAATGAATATTTATAATATAGGGCTTTCCCACCTCAAAATAATTTGAGGAAGCCAGGGATATAGTTACAGAGTGATTTTGGATTCCTGTATTAATATCTCTTGAGATTTTTAAATGCATATAAGAGAATAATCACAACTTCAGAGTCTTTCTTATGTTTTATGGAGCTTTCAGAAATGTGATGTAATAAGTTAAAGATCACTAAAATGAGACAGACAGACAGACACAATAATATTCCCTTTACAGCATACCCTCTCTTACATACCTGAAAAGTAGTCATCCAATCTTTCTTCAAAGATTTCTAATAATGGGATGACAATTACTACCTACTGCACTTTTAGATAGTACTAATGGTTAATAAATTTTTCTATTGACTCTCAACTCTTCTCTCAAACTTGGTGCCAGGATTTGCTACTGCAGCCACATCCCTGGGACAAAGTAGTGAAGGTCAGAGTTAATGGATTTAGCCATAATCAACTCCTGGTGACCAGGGCTGCATTCACTTCAGGCAGAGTAGATGTTATAACCATCAATGATGCCTTCATTAACCTAAACTATATGGTTTCTATGTTCCAATGTGGTTCTATCCATTGCATATTCAAGGACACTCTCCTCCACTTCTCTTATTTGATTTTTAAAGTCCTCCTTAAGGTCCTCTATGGCCTGCAACCCGCTCATGTTTTCCCCTGGGGCTTTTGGAGCAGGACTTCTGACCTCACAGTCCTTTTCCTGCTCTATGCCCCCAAAATAGGAGTCTAGGGTTGCATTTTTCTGTTTCCTTTGCCTTGGCATGTTGCCGCTTAATTACTTGACTTTTGGGCTTGTTGCCACACTATGGCTTTAAGGCCAGATAGAGGAATTTTCGTCCCGAACGTGTGGGGGGCAACTTCCGTTTCTGGCAAGCTATAAACCCACCCACAACTTCCACCCTAGATCACAATCCAGATCCAGGGAGGTTAAAGCAAGAGCGATTACCCCCCAAGACTGATCGCTGGATCTCCCCACGATTTGTAGGCTGGGAACCGGAAATGCCTCTGAAAACTACACAGTGGCGTGTCTCCTCAGCAGCTTCTAGCCCCCAGGGGAGGGAGCTGACGCATTCCCCAAATACAGGTCCCAAAGTCCATAGGACACTAACCTCTTGCTTTGTCCTAGGCAAGTCTATGTTGATAATTCTGGCGTCTCCACAGTTCCTGGTGTTCTGGGGTTCCTCCAGCCGGCTGCTGGCCCTGCCGCCCTGGGGCTAAGACCTCGGCTCACATGGACCTGGGCTCGGCTCGGCTCTGGCTCTGCTCTGGCTCTGCGCGCTGCCGGCTCCCAGACCACTGCGCTGGTCCTTCCTGCAGGGTGCTGGGCTGACCTCAGTGGGAGGTTAGCTTCTCTGTGTCGTTCTGTGGGTGCTGGGGCTCCAGAAGATTTTCAGAGTCCTTTTTTACATAGTTTGTGGAGAATCTGGGGGCAGAGAGGCTTGGAGGAGCTGTTTCTACTCCGCCATCTTGGCTCCGCCCCCTCAAGGACACTCTCAAGGGAAAGCTGATGATCAATGGAAAGGTCATTATCAACTTTCCTGGGGGAAGATCCCACTAATCATTTTTGTTCATACTCAAAGAAGATCAAAATGATATCAATGTACAGTGTTTCCAGCTGTGGCTGATAAAACCAATATGAGATCAAAAGGTCACAAATCAGTGCAAATATTAAATGGGGAGATGCTAGAGTTGAGTATGTAATAGTGCACATTGGTTTCTTTACCATCATGGAAAAGGCCAGGTCTCATTTCACAGGAGGAGCTAAGCATGCCATTATCTCTGTCCCTTCTACTGATGCCCATGTGTTTGTGATGGTTATGAATTATGAGAAATGTGATAATTACCTTAAGATTGTCAGTGATGTCCCCTGTACTACCAACTGCTTCCCTCTTCCCCTCCACTTGAGCCAAGATCATTGATGACAACTTTAGCATTGTGGAAGACTCGTGAGCATAGTCCATACCATTACCTCTTCCCACAAGATGGTAGATGGACTCTCTCTGGCAAGTTGTTGCATGATGGGTATGGTGCTGCACAGAACATCATCCCTACTTCCACTCACACTGCTAAGGTTATAAGCAACATCATATCTAAGCTGAACAGGCAGTTCATCGGCATGGCATGGCCTTCCATGTTTCTACACCTAATGTATCTACTTATTCCTGGAGAAACCTGCCATATATAATATCAAGAAAATGGTAAAGCAAATATCAGGGGTATCCTTGAATATTATCTTGGGCTACACAGAGGACCAGGTTGTATATTGTGGTTTTAATAGCAATATTCACTCTTCTACCTTTGATGCTGGCACTGGTATTGCCTTTAATGACTTTTTTGTCAACTTCATTTCTTGGTATGACAATGAGTACAGTTATAGCAACTGTGTAGTAGATCTCAGGGGGACAGCTAGGTCGTGCAATGGATAGAGCACCAGGACTGGAATCAGGAAGACCTGAGTTCAAATCCGACCTCAGACATTTAGTAGCTATGGGATCCAGGGTCAGCCACTTAACCCTGTTTGTCTCAGTTCCTCATCTGTAAAATGAACTGGAGACGGAAATGGCAAACCCTTCCATTATATTTGCCAAAAAAAAATGGAGTCACAAAGAGTCGATTACAATTTAAATGAATCAACAACAACAACAAAGTAGACTTAATCATCTAAGTGGATTGACTCTAAGGAGTAAAGTAGAAAGACATTCAATCCCAGTCAAAAGAAGAGTTCTACCACTAAAGAGCCCACATCTCTAACCTATTCTCTTATACTGGGGACCCTAGACCCATTCATAGTCCTTGTCTTAAAGCTCCCGTATAGTAGTGAGGGAGAGTCTTATCATCAAAAAAAAAAACTCACCATATTCAGTGCAAAAAAAGTTCCTATCAACCCAAGCAACCTCAAATCAAACCAAAACTTTTCTCTTTGCAACTTTTCTCCACCAATTCGACATCTGCCTTCTTATTCTAGGCAGAATTAATCTGCTTTTCCAGGTAAGTCCCATCAAATATTTGAAGATTGTTTAAGTGGATTTTGTAGAATCAGTCAATAAGTAATGGGAGCCAGAAAGGTGGCTTCCAATGACATTTTTTTGTAACCACTGGACCAGGAAACCTTGCTTTCAGTATATTATTCATAAACAGTATCTTTTCTAGAGTTGTTACTAAATTTATAACTGATATTATCTGAACACATCAAGCAAATTATTGTGTTGCCTAAAAATGCAGAGCTATTCATAAAGGGAATTTTTCTACTGGCCCTAAATAACCTTCTGGAGAAAGATGAATTATGTGGTCTCACCATCATCTTCTCTTTGTTACTATAAACCCAGCCTTGTCTGAAACATTAGTTCACCACAAGGGTTAGTATGGAAGCCAGGAGACTGACAGTACTTGAAGAATGCAGTTTCATTATTGGCATATTTAGCCAAAGTGAGATTTATATCTCTAGTCAATGATTGTCTGCATCAAGCAGCAGGTTCATTCTTCTTACTAGTTTCCTTTAAACAGAGAGAGGAGGGGAAAGTGTATGGAGGAACAGGCTGAACCGTCTTCATACTGGATAAATGGCAACTATTAGAACTTTGGCAAACAGATATGCCAGTAAGCCTGACCTGCAGAGCTGGAAAACAAGCTCTCTTGTTCACTCATAGGCTCTTGGAGTGTAAATGTGGGGAAATGAAAGAGAAAGTTGAAAATTAACAGCTCTTTGAATGTTAATGACTCTTTAACACCTTGGAGAGAACTTCGAGGAGGTCTTTAAAAGAGAATGAATTTCCTCAATGTAGTCGTCCAATTCCTAGAATAAATAAGAGCTCCAATTTACCAAAGCATTGGAGGATGAGAAAAGAAGCAGGAGTGGTGGGAGTGATTTTAGATTTAATCTTGAGACTGTTACCTAGAAAAATTCCCATTTAACTTTGTCTAAGTGAGGTTCACAGAGGACAAACCGAGGCTTACTAATACCAAGCATGCCAAGATTCTTGTCAGAAGAAAAGGTTTTAGTCTGTTGTTCTTGCTTTGGCCTGAAAGGTATTTTTATTCTCTAGTAGGGGGAATCCATTCAGTAATGCAGACATGCAACTCTAGTCTTAGAAAGTTGTCTAGGGAGGGGCAGCTAGGTGGCATAGTGAATAGAGCACTGGCTCTGGAGTCAGGAGGAGAGCTGAGTTCAAATCCTGCCTCAGACACTAAACACAAAAACTAGCCATGTGACTTTGGGCAAGTCACTTAACCCTAATTGCCCTCCAAAAAGCAAAAAAAAAAAAAAAAGAAGAAGAAGTCTAGGGCACTGAGAAGTAATATATAAAAATCATATATATATATATATATATATATATATATATATATACATATATATATATATTTTTTTTTTTTTAAAACATTTGATTTTAAAACTTTGAATTCCAGATTCATTCCCTTCCTCCCTTGTCACCCACCCTTACTGGGAAGATAAGCAATTCAGTATAGGTTGTACTATATGTGTAGCTATGCAAAACATTTCCATAGTGGATAAATTGTAAAAGACTGACTATATTTCCCTCCCTCCTATCCCACCTCTATTCTCTATTTTGATCCTCTCCCTTTTCAAAAGTGGGTATACAAGCAAACTTTTAATGAGCTTTACTTTTCTTTGGCTGAGAAGACTTGAGTCGAATTCATTCAGGAAAACCTAGTGTGTTGGTATTTTTGGGTTTCCAAAGCAAACCTAACCCTCTTTATGGGTAAACTATTCAGTTTTATGGCTCCCTGATACTGGAAACACTGCTAATCTCAAGCTCTTCCAGGACTGGAAGGTAAGTAAGCCTCTCTCTTTCCCTAGTATCTTGGAAGTACAGGGATTTTTTGCTTGTTTTTGTTTGGCGGTTTTGTGTGTGTGTGTGTGTGTGTGTGTGTGTGTGTGTGTGTGTGTTTTGGGTGGGGGGCTGACCTTCAGGTCCCATTAGGGACAGTTAGGAGGCTGTTTCGTGCTCAGCCTGACCTCAGGTTCTCGGTCATATTTGGTTATTTTGGAGAATGTGGACATGTTCTGAAGAATGGAGGACAAGGACAGACACCCCATCTGGAAGTGTAAGCCAGATTCTTTCAATTCTCTCAGTGCTAGGGAACTGGGAAAACTTCAGGTACATTTTGGCAGGGGGGTTGTTTGTTTTCCAAGGCTTACTCTCAAACCTTCCTTTATGGAGGAAGGGACTTCCAAGCCCTATGCCTGTAGCTCCCAAAAGTTTGACTTTGGGTTGTCTTATACAACATTGGAAAAAATTTAGTTTCTCTGGAGACATTAAAAAGGAAAAGTTGGTGTTTTTTTGCAACACTGTTTGGCCTACGTATTGCCTAGAAGACTATGAATTGTGGCCTGTTTGGGGGACTTTAAAAGATAATACTCTTGCAGTTAGAATCATACTGTCACAGAGTAAGTCTGTGCTAGGTCATTCTATGGCACTCTCGCACACTTGGAGGGAAGATGGGATGTTATATACAGAAAGTTATGGGAGGAATCAAGGGGTAGTCTAGAGGAGGAGTTTGGGGAGGGTGTTTAGGAGAAGTCAGATGAGATCAATGAGTGATTAAGGGTGGGAAGTTGCTGGAAGCTACCTGGAGACTACAGACAAAGGTGGGCTAGGCCAGTTCAAGGGTGGATTGATACTTTGATAGGCTCAAGGGTGGGAAGTAGAGGAGCAATGGAGGGCTAGGCTAGTAACTGAGGTCTGGGCCCAGCCAGAATGAAAGTCTTATGGCCTCATGCAAATGCCTCATCAAATGACGATTTAATCAGAGTTCAAGGGGGTTCCCAGAGCCTGTACCTCAAGGACTCAAGGAGAGCTCAAGGGGGCTCCCAGAGCCCATAACTTATCACAGTGACTTTTCCAGGATCATACAGTTAAGCGTCTGAGGATAGATTTGAATTTAGGTTTTTCTGACTTCAGGTTAGCATTCTATCCACTGTGCCACCTAGCTGCCTCTATTGGAAACTTGCCTTCTTCATATTCTGCCCCCACCCCACTCCCCAACAACTGCTACCACAAAATCTATGTGGCCAGATTAACTTGAAATTGGGAAAAGAAGCAAAAGAAAAAGGGAACATAGGAATGATAAATCAACCTAACCTATTGGTTTCTTCTTCTTTTAACTTTAAGAGAACCTTTCAAAAATCTAATTCTGAAAGGACTATGAGTCACTATGGGATTGAAAAAAAGACCATTAATATCTAGAAAAAATTCTACCTGTGAAGAAATGTCAAAATTAAATATTTGCTTTCTTGGTGGTTCAGTCTACATCTGTTCTATGATGAAGGTATAACTTGACTACTTCTCTTCCAGCCACACATGATGTGCTATGATGACCACATCATGACTTTTGTAAACTTGTACAGATATTTGGCTTGTTTGTGTTAACTAAATTGAAGTATATGAACTATATTAAAATGAATACTCTTCTAATGATCATTTCCTAATCATATGTGAAAGAGAGAAAATGATCATTGTAGCATTTCTATTCACTGTAATCTAGAATGTGTTGTTTAATCTAAGCAAAACTTAAGGGCTAAGAGCTAAGTAGATACCCTAATTTTATTGAAAAACAATCTCAAAAGTATGCCCTAGCATTACTTGATATGACCTTATCCTTCAGTAAATCTCATTCTTGAGTTGGATATACATCATCCATTATAATTATTTTTGTCATTATTAAATGTCCAGCATACTATACAAAATAGAGTTTTATTTGGATTATGGATTCATTATAACTTTTTATAGACCCAGAATTTAGGTGAGGTCTGATGAATGTCCTGTTTTCAACTTATTGAAATATTTCAGTAATGTTTACTTTTATCAGGGGGTCCACCCATTTAATCCACTCCCCACAGTGTCCTTTAACTTCTCACATCTACAGTTATTCCCCTTTCCAATCTCTCTCTATATACTGTCCTTCCCTGCTACGTAGATTTGCCTAAGACTCCCTCATCCTAAAAAAATAAAAGAAAAGAAATTGACCTCTAAAGTTTCTTCCTATATTTCTCTTTTATAGTCAAATTCCCAGAAGAGTTTGTCTATACATTTTATCTCCAATTTATCCTCTTCTCACTCACTTTTCAGCTCCTTTTAAAATGGCTTCTGATCTTATAACTAAATTATAACTATATTCTCTCCAACTTTCCTAATGATTTCTTAATTGGAGAATCCAATGGCCTCTTTTCAGGTCTCATTCTTCTTTGATTTTCTTTATTGTTTGATAAAGGTAAACACCCTCTCTCCACCTAAATACTCTTCTCTTGGTTTTTATGATACTACTTAATTCTAATCCTACCTGTCTAGCCACTCCTCAGCAAACCTTGCTGGCTTATTATCCTTCCCCCAAAGCTTTGGCCCTCTTTGTTTCTCTACCTCTACTCTGCCTTTCAGTGATCTTATCAACTATCATAGATTCAATAATCATTTCTATGGAGAGGGATGATTCCTAGTATTCTATACGCAAGCCTAAACTATCCTGAGGAAGAAACGCTTTAAATTTTTGTTCTGTGATGAAAATTCACAATACCAACTCTGTATTGCTTATTTCCAATTGGGTGGGGAAAAAAGAAAGATTAAAAAAAATCCAGATGTCCAAACTATTTAGAAATGTGTTTCTTGAAGAGAAAGCATATAAAATGATAAAAATTAACTTTTCACTTTTCTTTTAGATGTTATATGGTCACAGGTATGCAAATAGGTTTTATGAATTACTCTTTTCACTCTCTACCAATGGCTACCCAGAGCTTGAAAACAACTGCACTCTACATCTCCACCTGGCAAGTGGCCATTTGATTTAGAGGGATCAGAGTTTATTCTGGTATTACAGAAGACAACAAATCCCAGGGAATCAATCTTCCACAATTGGCTGTGCCAATGAGAGAATGTCTTTTTACTCTCCCATTCCTTCCACCCAACCCCATAAAAAAGTGACAGAAGCAAGGTCAAACATCTATAAAAGATGATAACTGATCAGTTATGGGTCCAAACACGAAGCTCTGGGGAAGGAGAGAGAAATGGAGATGAAGCCTCCTAAGTGTGTGTTCTCTGGAAAATGGTTTGGCAAAGTTTGTCAAGAGGTGTTGGCAGCTCTTTAGCAGGTGCTAAAGAGAAGAGACTTGGACGATTTGTGTTTCTGGGCTCTGAACGGCATCATTTACAAAGACTTTGGTTCAGAAGATCATAAGAATCAGAGGTCATAATTATGTCTCTCCCAAAGTAAAATTTTAAGGACTTGCCTCCTCTTTCACTCATTTATTTAAATATAAAAAATAAAAATAAAAGCAAAGGAAACACTGATGTATAAGAGGGAACTAAAATGTAAACAAGAATTGGAACATTATTTAAAAGCATAAATATGTGATAGAGGAATTAAAATGCTTAGGAGAAGTTTATGAACTCCACATTCAGTGGAAACAGGCTGCAAAAGAGTTTAGCTGTCCTTCTAGAAAACAAAAATTAATTTGCTTTGGCCAAATTAAAATTAATTAAAATTATGCAATGTTGCCCTTGTGTTAATTTTAACGGTGAGGTTGTTGTGATTTAAGGCTACAATTAGTTCTAGTGTTTGAAAGAGAAGCACTGTAATCGAGACAGGACATTTTAATAATCCTGGTTATAAACATTTAATACATCATCTTTAGGGACTCACAAACACATTGTAATTAACTTTTACAACTGAAATAAATCAGATTGCATTAGCATATTGCAAAGGAAAAAATCATTTGCATGATTGAAAACAGCTTCAGAAAATTATGTCTAACAGGCTCTATGCAATCCCCATCACAACTTTTACCAGTTTTTATTTGGGGATTATTTTTAGACCAACTACAATTTAGGATTTTCCTCCTAATTAAGACTTTTGCCATGTAAGGATATGTCAGATTCACTCATGTCCCTTTCTAGTTCAGTATATTCAGCCAAATTCTGTCTATGGATACTTATCATAGATATATGTTTTATTCCATTTCCTCCCCAGTCCCCTCCCACCCCTGACCTAGAATAATTTGCAACAAGCTTTCACTTACTTTGTTTCATTTGAGACGTAGGGAGGTAGATAGTTCTGATATTATTATCCCAACTTTGCAGATGAAAAAAATTACCATTCATTCAAGGTCACACAGCTTAGTAAGTGGTGGAACCAGGACTAAAAACCCAGTTCCTCTGAATTCTAGTCCTATACTCATATACATCTTCATTTTTCTTCAGCACTGGATACATTTGACCACCCTCTCTCCACCTGGATACTCACCCCTGGGTTTTTGTGGCATTGTTTGTTTTTTATCCTCCTATCTAGCCACTCCTCAGTATACTTTACTGGATTATTACTTTGTCTGGAATATTATTATATTTATCTCGAATATTATTGTATTATCCACACTCCTTATCTTGGATATCCCCAAATATTCAATATTAGGAGTATTAGGCCTTCTTTCCTTTTCTCCATCTACTCACTCAGCAAATAAAAAAGAATGCTGATCTTCACATCCTGAACTAATTTAGAATACAGAAAGAGTACTGAACTTGAAGTCGTGGGACCAGAGTTCTAAAATTCCAGATCTGTCCCTTAATGTCTAAGTGACCTTTTCCTGATAAGATATTTGACCTACATTAGCCTCAATTTCTTTATCTGTGAAAAATGCAGGATGGACTAACTGACCACTAAAATGCTTTCCAGCTCTACTTCTATGATATTGTGAATATTAATACTGAAAGGGGTCTTTCCTCAAAATGTTTCCCCACAGGACACTTAGTGGTGCTTTGCGCATCACATTCGAATATGCATTGACACGTATTTATCTGTATGTTTGTCATTCAACCCTAGTAGATTGTAAGATTCTTCAAGGAAGAGACTAGGGCATTTTTCATCATGGTATCCCCAGTACCCAAAACAATGCCTTGTACATACTCACTTCAAGGATTCATGATTTCATTAGTGTAATTTTCACCCCAACAATATGAAATAATTGCTCTATGTCTTACTTAGTAGGTGGTCTTTAAGACCTGTTAAAGGCAAACAATGCAACACCCTAAGGCCAACTGATGATTTTGCCTCTTCAACATTTAGTTACCCTGGTCCTTCCTCAGCATAAATAATCCATTGGCACATTGTCCATTGCCAGGGGGCATACTCACATTCTTTCCAGGTTGATAGGACTGGCTGATGCTTAATATATACTAATAGAACTCTTGAAAAGTCAAAGTGATCTCAATACCACAATTAGGAATCAGACTGGAACTTCAGTAACCTTGTATATGTATTATATGCCTAATAAATATTTATTGAATTTAATTAATCAAGAGAAAAATATATGTTGTGATTTTTTAAATATAAAAATTAATGGGAGAGTCTCTTTTTTGGATCTGCCATCAACATGTGGACCCAGTGCCATGATGCAGATTTTTCATGAAGACTTTGATGGGGAAGACCATCACCCTTGAGGTCTAACTACTATTGAAAATATCAAGGCCAAGATACAAGATAAGGAAGGTATTCCACCTGATCAACAAAAGTTGATTTTTGTGGGCAAGCAACTGGAAGATGGACGTACTTTGTCTGACTACAACATTCAGAAGGAATCTACCCTTCATCTTATTCTGAGGCTTTGGTGGTACCAAGAAGAGAAAGAAGTCTTACACCACTCCCAGAAAGAACAAGCATAAGAGAGAGAAGGTTAAGCTTGCTGCTCTGAAGTACTATAAGGTTGCTGAAAATGGCAAGATTAGCCAACTTCGTGGAGAGTGCCCTTCTGATGAATGTGGTGCTGGAGTCTTTATGGCTAGCCATTTTGACAGACATTGTGGCAAATGTTGTCTAACCTACTGCTTCAACAAGCCAGAAGACAAGTAAATGTATATGTGTTAATAAAAAAAAGGCAACAAAAAAATTAATGGGAAAAATATTTTCCCTTTCAGTTGAAAAGGATTCCAGTACATGGTGAAAGAAAGACCCTTCTCTCTGGTATTTTCCCTTATAACAATATTTATAAATAATTAGAGTGAAAATAATGTCCTCTCACCATACTGGTACACAGATAGATACTGGTAGAGGAGTATGTTGAGGGTCCCTTCACCAAAAAAAAAAAAAAAAGTAGCAACCTCTCTAAAAGGGAATGGAAGTCAGACTGCTATATAGATAAATGAATCACTGTGGCTTTGTAAGTGTTCTTGTGTTAAACACTGAATATTACTGACTTGAAAGGCTATGTATGAAATATGAGGGAAATGATCCCAGAGTCACCTGTAATTCAGCTTCATTAGTGAGCTATATAAGAAAGCCAGGATAGTCAATGCTAGCAATTGGTATAGTAGACTATCTGGAAGTGGGCCTCTGAATAATGTGGATCAGAGTACAAAGTTAGTCCAGTTCAAAAGCAATGATTAATTAATTCAAAAATATCTATATATGTGTGTATATATATATATATACATATATGTATATATGGAATTAAATAGATTTTTAGAAACTATTGAAGTTCATTCCAGACCTTAACAACAATACCCAATAAACAGTCATCCAACCTCTATATGAAACCCCCAAGAGAGGAGGAACCTACAGTACTACCTTAATGAGGTACCATTTTATTTTTGGACAGGTAAAATTTATGTCAAGACACACCCCCCTCTTTATATTGAACTAAGCTTATAGTTTAGACATCTAGGTTGTGTAGTAGATAGAATACTGGACTCAGCTGGAGTCAGGAAAACCCAAGTTCAAATCTAGCCTCAAATATTAGCTGTGAGAAATTCTGCAAACTATTTAACTTGTCTGCCTCAGTTTCCACACTGGTAAATGGAGATAATAGAACCCACCATCCAAGAATGTTTTAAGAATAAAATGAGAAAATACTTCTAAAAAAACTTTGCAAATCTTAAAGCACTATGTAAATACTAGCTATTGTGGACCAAGCAAAATCTAAATTAGTGCTCTACCTGACAGCCCTGAGAATACTTGAAGGCAGCAATTGTGTCTCCACTAAGTAATCTTTTCTTCTAGTGTAAACATTTCCATTCCCTTAGACTGATGATCCATAGGTTTTATAACTCTGTTGAGCTTGCCCCACATTATTATGTACTATATGATGTGTCTTAATCCCCTACTAGAGCATAAACCACATGAGGCCAGAGCTTGTATATTAGCTAAATGTTTTATCTCCTTCAGAGACTACCACTGTGGTCTGTACACATTAGAGGATTTATAAATAATTGTGGAACTGAATGAATCAATATGATAGAAAAGTCAAACAATAATTATATTTGTCCCTTTTGGACCCTGGTTATAATGGCCTAGGGACTTCATAAAGCATTATAAATTGTTCCTGTAGCCTGCTCCTATTGGTCCAATGACTCTCAGATGATCACCTTAAATGATAGGAATGCAATAGTACCATGGAAAGGACATCGGCATTAGATTCTGATGACTTGATCTTATAATTCACCTTTATCATGTACTACCTGTGTGATGACTGGGCACTTTACCTAATCTCTCTGGGCCTCAGTTTACTTAATTGAAAAATAAATCAATTGCATTAGAGAGCCTCTAAGATATCTTCTACCTCTAGATCTATGGTTCTAGGCATTGACAGAAGAACATAAAACTCAGAGCTAAAAGACAACTCTTGTGGCAGAATGACTTTGTTTTACAAATGAGGAAATTGAAAGATGAATACTTGATAATTAGCAGTCAGAATTTGAACCAAGGTCCTGAAACTTAAAATTAAGTGTTCTCTCTGCTATAGCAACTTTCTTTTAAAATTTCTCATGTACTTAAGACTTTTTTTTTTAAGAGGAAGAAAACAAGAAATAGTCTGCCTCTTCTCTGAGTCTTCTTGGAAGCCATTTGTGGAGAGTCTTGTTTCTCCGGAGGATATAGTTTATTGACTCAAAAGAGCAGTAACTTAATTAACAGGAGAAGTGAAGCCTACTGCATAATTAACAAGACATTTACCTAAAATCAATAATCTAATTGCCCCACCTAGGTAGAGGACAGTGTTTATCCTATTGAAAACAATTCATTTCTATCTACATGTTAACAAGGTGATTGGTGGTTTAAGACACTAACCTGATCTGTAAAGTGATAATTTATTGAGTAATCAATTAATCTTTTTAGCATTGCAAATGGAAGTGGGTAATGAATACTTACAAGTAGAGATCTGCATATGAAAGTTCAAAGGTAACTGATTCTTTTTTTCTAAAATGGAGATTATACTCAAACCTTCATTAAACTGAGAAAGAAGATAGGCAAATCTTACCTTTATTATACCCCAGGAGCAAACAAGGAACTCAGAATTTGGAGCACACTAATTTAGAAATATTTTCTGCTTTTACAAATAATTCATTATCTAAAATGGTTTTCCTTTTTCACAGACTGGAATGAGTCCATTCCAATATCCCACATCTCCTAGTTTCCTAATGATCTTCAAACACTTGAAAATGTTTCAGGTTAAAAAGCATGAATAAATAAATTCATCTGGGGCCTTGACAGAAGATTTAACAATCAGATTTAATTAAGATAAGGATGCCCAAGTTTGGATGGTTAACCAAAGTTTATCCATTCTCTTGAGCCTGTACAAGTGGGGATGAGATTTCTCAGACCATAAAGAACTTCCTATTAGATCATTCTCATGGTATCCCTTACATGAACATATTCTCATGATATAACATGACTTCTGCAGCTCCAATTCATGGGAATTTGTCATCTAAAGCAATCAGACTAAAACATGCCAACTGACTAATGATAAGGAAGCTGTAAGTATTTCTACTTCTCCCTGGCCCTCTCTCCTTTTTGCTCCCCTTCTCCCTCACTCCCTCCAACTCTTCCTCCTCCTTCTTTCTTTCTTTCTTCCTTCATCATCATCATCATCATCATCATCAGTGTGTTTGAAAGCTAGCCACCAATAGGCACACCTATCTCTTCCTAAAATACAGTTTAGTTCTGGAATATTTTCTAAATTTGTGAGCATCATTGTAATTAGAAAAACTTAAAAGACCAGGTCACAGGACACAGGAAGAAGAGAGGTGGAAGCAGGAGAGAGGAGATACTACCAGTTGGAAGGATTAAAGGCAATGAGGAAAGGCCCAAAGCAAACTACCAAGAACTTGATCTATATTATCTCATTTCATCCTCAAATGATTTTTGGAGGTGAGTTTCCAAATATTATCTCCATTTTCCAGATGAGAAAACTAAGGTGCAGAAAGATTTAATAAATACTGAGTCACATAACTATTAAGTGGTACTTTCAAGACAAAAACTCAGGTGTCCTGCTACCAGGTCAGAAGCAGGAAGAAGTAGAAATAATTTATGAAGTAAACGGGTTTTTTGTTTGCTTGGATTAAGCTATTACTATTACCATATATATAACTAACAGCAAAGGAGGCTGATTAATCTCTATGTGGAATTAAAAGGAAATTATATACTTAGGGGTATAAAAGTTAGACTTTAAAAGATTATATGATACAGAATGTCCCAAATGTGTTAGTGTGGTTTAAAACTAGTGCTAAATTTAATTTTAAGCTAGTGTTTAAAGCTGCACTAAGACTTTTGGGACATGTTATCTACTGCTAGGTTTATTGTGAGGAAAAATCTTTATGAACCCAAAAGTTACAGAAATGGGGTTAATCACCATTGTTATATCCTTACCTTCTTGATGGGTTTCAGAGAAATACTCCTAAGAAAAACCTTGCTATTATTCTTTTGTAATTTATTTTCTTTGGTATTTATGTTTTCATATTTTATATTCTATTTATATTCATATATGCTATCAACTATTAAAAAGATATATAATTTAAGGGACTTGTAGTTGAATGAAAATATTAGGACACAAACTCATCTTCTATATGCTAAGAAGCTTTGGTAGAACTCAGTACCAGACAGGAAGACAGGAGTGATACCTGCTTCATTTTTTCCATAACTTCTTCACCTCTCTCTATTTTCTACTACTTCTCTATAATTTGAAAGTTTTTGTTCCATATAATTCAGAGATTATGAGTATTTAGAATGGCAATATTATTTTTTAAATATGCATGGTGGTTTGTTATTTGTCCAACAAACATAACAAGTTTCTGATACATAATTCTGGGCAACAGGTAATATCTTGCTAGTTATTTTATAGGAGGGTAATTTTTAAAGCTAGAAATAATATGATATACAGTCTCTAATATATCCTTGAATAATCCACATAAGACCGGTCTTGTTAAGGATAACTGTCTATAATTTCTTTCGGCAATAACATGATCTGGAATTGCGATCATAAAGCCATTCCCACAAACAAATCCATTCCATTCTGAAATTTTGTTGACATTTCTTTGTCAGTGTGTTAGTGGCTGAATTCATTATGGATCCTCTCCATCCTTGAAGATCACTTAATCCCTGGAATTGATATCTAGGAAGTACCATGTGCCCCTCCCTCTGATCAGGTGGATCTCCTCAGAACCTCCATTTAAGGAGGGTGTCCAGGCAAGCCATATCTCTTTATTTCTCACCAGGCTGGACTCCAGACTTCTCCTTCCTGATACACTCCACCCCTAGCTAGATAGTCTCCCTACCCTCCTTTTTCAGTTTACTTTTATGCCTTTATCCTTTAGAATTTAAACTCCTTGTGGGTAGAAATTGTCTTCCTTTTTGTATTTATTTGCATTTGTATTCCCAGAGCTTAGCATAGTGCCTGGATCATAATAAGCACTTAGTACATATTTGTTAATTGACTGACTTACTGATGATGTTTTGGAAATATAATATTGCACAATAGAAAGGATATTAATTTATTACTTCTACAAAACTTGTTCATATTTAAATAAAATTCTCACATGGTGGAATACAAAAGAGCAGCAGAGAATCAAGATGGAAATCAATGATGCTCATGATGGAAATTAAATCATAATTTAACCTGATAGTTTTTTTTTATAATTGTTCTAATGTAGAAAAACCCTGTGCTGTGTGTACATATAAACACATATGCCAATTATGAATAATAATAGCTCTCACTTGTTTAGCACTCATATGGCTACAAAATACTATCATTTACCTTATTTAATTTGATTTTCAAAACATATTCAATTCAATTCAACAAGCATTTAAGTGCCTCTATGTGCCAGCCACTGGGCTAGGTACTGGATACACAAAATCAAAGCAGTGCCTATCCTCCGGGAAGAGAGATTACAAATATTTTACAAAAGAGGAAATAGCTTCAGTGACCAAGGTCAAACCACTAGAAATTATAGACCTAGGACTTCTGCCTCCAAATACATAGGGGAGTCCCCCTGCCCCCGCTCCATTATACCATACTGCCTATGATCTATGCAGTCTTTAATGAAATCAATAAGTCTAGAGCACAGTCGCCAGAAATCCTCATAGATTTTTTTCACTTGTGTTAGCATTACAAAAGAAAAAAAAACATGGATACTTTACATTGAACAAGCTGTCACTGAGCCAATTTTAGGAGCCCATCGAAAGCTTTAGACAACTATAAGCCACAATCCCTAATGATATAATGGGCATTTAAATGAAGACTGTGTGCTCCTTTCCAAAGTTAAGTTCTTATAAATTTATCTTTATATACAATGTGAAAACTTTTAAGGGTGAGGCTGGGGTAAAGAGAGGTCATTGCAAGTTTTTTTTAATGTTTTTTAAGTTGTATATCATATCATACTTGTTGCAGAAAGAACAATGAAGACTAAAATAGAGCTCATTCTTAGAATTCATTTTCACTTTGTTTCTTAAGAGGTTTCTTCTCAGATCTGATCGAGAGAGGTGTTCCTGACATATTTCATTCTGTTTTCTAACATTATTTAAAATATTTAAATACTGGAACCATAGTGTGAGCTCCTATCTAAGCAGAAGGTCTCTTGCTATCTTGTTGGATTTTGAACGTACTTCTTTTAAAGTAATTGCTACTATTCACTGCCTGATTTTGTCTTACTTTAAAGTATGTGCTAAATGGGATATACTAATGGTGGGAGGCATAGTTTCTCACTTAAGAGAGTTAGTTAGTAGTTCAGAATTTTCCTTGTGGTCTGGAGTGGCATTTGTGCTCTGGATACTAACAGAACCAAAAATGATCAGGCATTATCTCAGGAAATAGAATGAAGCCCAGTGTATTTATAACAAAAGTCAGGAAAGAACTCTCCTTGAAAATAGCTCTTTGACAACATATTGAAATGCTGTTGCCACAACTCCGATTTCATTCACTTTGACCTTCCCTGAAAGAAAAACACTGAGAATCTCCTTGAAATCCTTCAAACTCACCCTTGACACCATTGTGTCACTGATATTATAACTTTTGGGGGGAGGGGCGGGTAAATGGGGGGAGGGGTAATCCATGAAAATAAAAACACTTAGATGGTATTGTAAGTTAGTCCATGTTATTTCCTTATTATTTAAAAAAAATGTTACCCTGGACAAAATAGAATTTTAATTTTCCCCTGCTTAATAGCTAATGTTATTCTGTTTCTAATGATATGCCTAATATCAATTCTTTTTGCCTTGCTTATTCTAGTATATTTATGCAATTTTGTCTTTAACCCTTCACAGGTTTGGATTCTTCTGTCAGCACTCCTTTTACTTCACAGGACTTTAACCATTTGCACACACACAAAAATCCCAGCTAATCTTTCCAAATTAGCACAGTCCTAACTCTGGAGATTCTCATTAGATGTGCGGCTGAGATTGATCAGATCTCATTTGCCTAATATGGGGCCTAACTTTGGGCGTCTGGCCCTTGCAGTAGGGGGTAAGAGAGAATGGGAAGATGTCTTTTGTCATTGCTATGCAGGCTCACTAATTTGCTCCGCCTAATAAAATTACAAATGAACACAGCTTTGCTCGCATTGCCTTTATAGGTTATAATAACCTTGGTCCCCCATAACCTCCCGCTAGCTGAATTAATCAGATCATATTAATATTTCTTCTTACTTTCTTTTAACTGGTTCTTCTCTTAATTAAAGGGGCCAAAGATGTAAACAGGGTAGGTGACTAGAAACATGGCGTCAGGTTATAAACAAGGCTCATTAAAAAGATGGATGTGCCGGCAGACTGCAAAAATTGCTTACTCCGCAAGTGTACATTTTGTAATTTCCTGACGACTAAAAGGACTAATGCCAGATTCTACCCCCTTGCTTTTTTTTCACATGTATAAAAGATGATAATTTTTGAATACTGGGGGTGGGGATGGCAACCCTGAGCAACCTATTCATCAACCGGAATAAGGTCACTCACATTATAAGACTCTCTCTCCGCCTTTCCCACAAACCTCCAAGTACAAAACATATATATATAAGGACCCCTCCCTCAAAAGGGAGATAAAAATATAGGAAATGTGTTACATAAACTAAAAATATGTATGTTATATCTAATGACACATAGCTAAGAAAGAACATTATATTATTAAGTTCGGTATTAAACTTTCTAAAAATTCTGATTAATTCTTCTACCTTTTAAGTGTATTCAAGGATACACTAACTGTATACTCATGTTCATGTCTATATAGTAGATAGAATGTAGACCTAAAGAAATACGTAACTGATCTCAAATGGTAAACACAGGCAGCCCCATCCAAGGGAAGCTTTCAATGGATGATTCATGAAGTTCTAAGAACAACATAGTATAGCACCAAACAAGATCATTTATACAGTTTAATTTACACATGTGCTACATCTATGTAAATATTTGAATCAACTCATACATTGACTACACTGAATGCATGTACAATAATGCAAAACATGTGTAGATATAGACACATGTATACAAACAATCTGGTGATCTATTTATATACTTTTTAGGCACTTCAATTCATGTCCTAATCTATTATAGAAACTTTCATCAACATTCATTTAAAGAGAAGAAAGCAAAGGCAATTCTTCCCCACACCCCCTTTACCAACTACTAGTGAGGACCAAAGCCCTGATTTCCCATCTTTCTTTATCCCATCTCAACAAGAGGGAAAGTCATTCTGACAGGATGATGCACAGCATGACCAGGCAAGACCTCTCTCTTTCATGAATAAATTAGAGATGAAAGTTTAACTGATCCCCTTGCATTTTTATGGTGGGACTTCATCCTAATTTACCTAAATGCTTTGAACAGAATGTAAGAAAAATGTAAGAGCCTAAGGTGGAAAGGTTAAATCTGTGTTTAAATGGAAGGATATTTTAACAAGCACAACACATGGGTACTTACAACAGATCAGAATATATACATACATATATACACACATATATATATATTAGAATACACATGTGTGTATTACATATATACATATTAAATAAGCATACCTAATATGCTGATTATATATAACATACTATGATAAATATTATATGGTATTAATTACATAGATTATTTCTACATGGTGGTGGGCTGTACTTTCCTTAATTTAAACATTTATGGCATAAATTGTCTTTTCCCTTAGCTGTTTCTCCTCATATGGACCACTGCAGGTGTGAACGGTAATTCTGTAGCCAAATAGCCATGTCTACTTCTAGATTATTTTTTAAATTGTGATTATAGTTCCTGAAGGAGCTCTGTTTAAGATATCATTTTTCTTATTGGGGTTCAAATTTGGTGGGAATGGTATTTTTCCAGAGCTGCCTTGTGATTATGGTTCAGTGAACAACCTCTCTCTCAATGCGTTCTTCACTGGCAAGATTTTAGTGCTTGGCAAACATGTCACAAGACATATAATTAAATTTTTTCATATCAGATCAAAACAATTGGCTAAAAAAGCTTGGACTCCTACTTCTGGCATGTGTCTCTTTACCTGATATTTCAAAAGCCAAAGATGGTTCTTCATGGCTCAAGACTTTAATAAGATACCTCCAATAAGAATAAAAAGCAAAGTGGCATGTGGAATCACTTTATGGGTGCTTCAAATCTGTCATGTTTGGGAATCTTTGATTTCAGTAATGTGATTGACAATGCCACCCATGAGTGAAGTATGAACTCTATGCATTATGACATAATACATTTTGCCAGAAGTCATCCAGAGACTAAAAACTACGGCTCCTTGCTAGTCAATGGACAATGCTTAAGGACATCCATTTAAGGAAAGGAGAGATGAGGAGAAAAGCTTGCTAAACATCATTTATGATCCCAGGGCCAAATGGTTAAAATCGTAAAAAAAAAATAACCTCTGGTATGGAATACTTTTAAATATGGTCAACATTTTAGAAAGTCAAGAATTTCAATTGTGTTTGCTAGAAATTTAATATCATGAAAGTATGAATGAGAAGGGGGCAGGCAGAGGATGGAGGCAAGCGCTTCTTCTAAATTGAGAGAAACTCTGACTCCTACCTCTGTCCTAAAAGCTGTGCAGGATCTTGAGATTATAAATATGGTAGTTCATTCCCTCCCACTAGAATTCTTTCAGGTTAACTTATATTTTCTGTTATTTGGTGGCAACATGATAAAATCCTAAATCGAGGACATTACTCAGGTTTTAGAAATCCTCACTTCAATGCTTTTAATTTTTTTTTCCAATTGTAATGGGGGAGTAAATTCCAAGAATCCATTTTAAATACTCATTTTAAAGGTAGGATTGAGCTGCAAAATCCTTGTATTGTTGGAATCTTTTCATTTTATTTTTCAGGATGTGTTTTTGTGCTGAGAAGACAGAAGTTTTTTGTCATTTTAGCAACAACCCACAATAAATGCTTTGATAAATGTTCTAAAAAATTAACAAATTGTGTATACAGTACACCATTTATATTAATCTGAGGCACAGTGTATTCATATAGTTCAATAGGCTGACAAAGTATATTTTGTTTCAGGGCTAAAACTCTTTTCCTTCTCTTTGGATCATTTTTCTAAAATGAACTGGCTCCCTCTTCCCCTCCCACCATTTGTTGTTAGAGGAGTGAAATTTCATGACCCTTTTCTTCTACTTAGAACTTCCTTCAAACAAAAGGACACAATAAATAAACAGAGGACATAAGTAAGCCTCTGTTTCCACTTTTTTTTTTTTGTTTCCCTTGAAGGGCTAAAAATACTTAGCCCTTCAAATATTCTTTTGCATTAGTATCTGCATTGATGCTTTGAAGCTAGCATACAACATAATAATAAATACTGAATAAAGTCCAAACAGAAATATGTGCATTGATATATGTATTTTCTCAGATTTTTGGCGAACCTATCTTGCTGACTATACTGATGAAGGTTGCAAGTAATTGTGTACGCATTTCTGTGAAAGATAAATGGTTCGCCTTCCCAAGGACACTTGGCCAGGCTGTATTCATGAATGTGTGTGTGTGTGTGTGTGTGTGTGTGTGTGAGTAAGCGTGTGTGTGTGTGTGTTTGTGTGTGTATAACTGTTTTTTGAAGACCTGACAAGGCATCTTGATCATTTCCTCATTTTGAGGCCTATCCACAGCCTCGCACATGGCCCCCCTCTCTGAAATGTTATTATTCTGTCATGAGCCCTTCTTCGGTCAGGATGTTACTTCATTTCCACCTTTTGTCTCGGCCTGAATGTGAATGATGCTCTTTCAGCAATATACAGCCGCTTAAACTCCCTGCTGCAGCCTTACATAAATATACAACACCCGTCTCGGTCTATAACTCACTTCAGGCCTGGAAAAATAGTGACTTCCTTTATTGGTCAGATTCTCTCGCAATTCCCAACAGCTGTATGTTCTCACCTCTGAGGATCCTTATCTTCAAGTTTCCATTTGTCTCAGCACTATTCCAGTGGATTGCCAATAAAAATGATTCCCATTTTTATAACCTCTGAGAACACAGGAGCTGGCTTTCCAAAGAAACCCATCCCCCCCATAAACAAATAAACAAAGCCCCCTGCACAACTTACCCAAAGACATGCTTTGCCTTCAGAAGACAATTCTGAGAGAGAGAGGGAGGGAGGGAGGGAGAGAGAGAGAGAGAGAGAGAGAGAGAGAGAGAGAGAGAGAGAGAGAGAGAGGTCTCTAAACTCATTGACTATTCAAGACCAATATCATATTTTAAACAAAATGAAAAGGAAAATATAACTAACTCCATTGAATACTACGTAAGTATGTATGTATTCAGCTTCTATCTCAGATAAACACGTTCACATGTTAGATGATCTATGCCTCGTACACATCCATGGTGCATGTGTACATAAAGTATCCTTTTTGACTTCTCTTTCATTTAATTTCATTCCCCACATCTTTGAACTGAGAGTGATTTTAAAATATAGGTATCTTCTACTGGATTCCATTTTCTTACCCTCAAGCCTTCATGGTAAACATGTGGTTAGGAAAAGGCTTTTAAATAACAATTCTCTGAAGAATGGAAGGAGGGTTGGATGGAATTGGTGTCATGGGTATGTGCTTGTGTCTCCTTTACTGGATACTGAATGAAAAGATTGGGATATTAATTATTCATGTGATCAATCTATACTTAAAAATAAAAGATGTAAACACTAGGAATAGGGAAATTAGCCAGGTTAAAGCCAGCTATATCATTTGATTTTATTACTACACAACTGTTTACTGAGAAAAGACAAATGATTACTTATATACAGTGCGTGTTATCATAAGGACTTGCTTGGGAGCTTTTCATGTAGGCAAGACTGACATTGCTACAACGCTGTGCAAAACCCTGGCATGGGGGGCTGTTTTTCCTTTCTTCTTTTTCCGTCCATCACACTGAAGCATTAAGAAATCTTTTGGAAAAGTAAACTGGCAGAGTCAGGATAGTAGAACTATCTCTGAAGACAGCAACTGAATAAACTCAAATGGCTCCTTCCACAGTTAAGCTTTTATCCAGTGTCCAAAACCCGAGTCATTTGTAGGCTCTTCTCATCCTCCTCTTTCTCTATTTGGACTTGGGCTCAGATTCTCTCTCTCTCTCTCTCTCTCTCTCTCTCTCTCTCTCTCTCTCTCTCTCTCTCTCTCTGTCTCTCTGTCTCTCTCTGCCTCTCTGTCTCTCTCTGTGTCTCTCTCTCTCTGTCTCTGTCTCTCTGTGTGTCTCTCTCTGTGTCTCTCTCTGTCTCTGTCTCTCTCCTACACACACACACACACACACACACACACACACACACACACACACACACACACACACACACCCTTTTTCTTATACTGTTTCAAGGAGAAGAGAAATCCCTGAGAAGGTCCATCTGACTGGGAGACGATTAGCATCTAACTGCCAACACTTTTGAAGGAAGCCAGGAGTCTTCTTTTGCCCATTACCTCAAGCAGCTGTTGGGAAAATGCAACATTTTCTTTGGGTCAAATGTTCTACTTGTCAGCAGCAAAATTTTTCTTCTTGATGGACTCCTGCTCTAAATGAAATGTTACAAAATATTTTTTTAAAAAAGCTTTTAGAAAAGAGACTTGAAGCTATTTTATTTATCTGATGATTATGAGCACTGTAAAACATGTTGTTTCACATTGTAACATAAGCTCCCTTTTAAAAGTATGCCCGGAGTATTTGTAATTGTTATCAGGCCCAGATGTATCTGAGTGTCAGCATGAAGCACTATGAGTTTACTCAGATGTACAGAATGTAATTAGCTCGAAGCCCTGTGAGCAAAGTTTGTAGTAGAAACACAGACTGATAGCAAAAGCCCCCAAATCTCTCCAAAATAAAGGCAAGAGACTAAGCCTGTTGTTAATAGTGCTAAATTTGTCTTTGGTGAAGCATGTTTGTTACAAAAGTCACTACACTTTAAAGTATCTAGATTTTAAATGAGAGAAATCCTATTCCAAAGCTACTTAGAAAGCTAAAATAATGGACAGCCATTTAAGTGGCTTAGTGGACACAGAACTGTGTCTAGAGTTAAGAACTGAGTTCAAATCTAGCCTTAGACAGTTACTAGTAACAAGTCACATAACACTGTTTTTCTCACTTTCTTAAACTGTAAAATCAGCTAGAGAGGGAAATGACAAACCACTCCATTAGCCTTACCAAGATAAGTCCAAAATGGGGTCATGAAGAAATGACTGAACAACAAATGTAGGATGTATGGTAGCCAGAATATGAGTAGTCCTAAAGGGTCTACTGAGCCCCAAATGGATTATTTTCACATTTATTGCCACAGAAGTCTCTTCAGTCTTGAAATTAACATCTCTTAAATACCTTCTGTCCCTGTGGTCCCTCCCTCTGTTTGGATGATTCCTTCCAGAATCTTCATTTAAGAAGGGTGCCAAAGTTAGCCATTGCTTCATTTCTAACAAGGCTTCATTTTGGATTTCCCTATCATTTCTCCCATACTGAGTGCCTTTTTTCATTATAACTTCTTTTTGGCTTACTTTAATTTATTATCTCCACCATTAGAATATATGCTCCTTGTGGGCAGGGACTGACTTTAATTCTGCTTGTACAAAAATACCTTGTTTTATTGGGCTTCACTTTATTATACTTTATAGAAACTGCAGGGTTTTTGTTTGTTTTACAAATTGAAGGCTTGTGGCAACCCTTCATTGAGCCCTTTTATCAACAGCATGTGCTCACATCATGTCTGTTACATTTTAGTAATTCTCACAATATTTCACACTTTTTTCATCATTATCGTATCTGTTATTGTGATCTGTGATAAGTGAGCTTTCATGTTGCTATTGTCATTGTTTTGAGGCACCATAAAACACACCCATATAACACAGTGAAATCGATAAATATTATATATGTTCAGATTGCTCCACTGACTGGCTGTTTTACCCATCTCTCACCCTTTCTTTAGGCCTTCCCATCCACAACAATATTGAAGAATATTACATAAACTCAATTGATAAAGCAGGGTTTGACAGGATTAACTCCAATTTTGAAAGTTCTACTGTAGGTAAAATGTTATCAAATAGCATCACATGCTAGAGAGAAATCTTTTTGTGAATAGAAGAGTCAATCAATGTGGCAAACTACATTGTTATCTTGTTTAAAGAAATTGCCACAGTGGGGGAGGCTATGTAGCACAGTGAATAGAGCACTAGTTCTGGAGTCAGGAGTACCAGAGTTCAAATCCGGCCTCAGACACTTAACACTTACTAACCATGTGACCTTGGGCAAAACACTTAACTCCAATTGCCCTGCCCTCCCCCTTCCAAAAAAAAAAAAAGCAAGAAATTGCCACAGTCACCCCATCTTTCAGCAATAACCACACTGATCATTCAGCAGCCGTCAACATTGAGGCAAGATCCTCTACCATAATTTTCTGAAGGTTCAGAAGATGGTCAGCATTATTTTTTTTTTATCAGTAAAGTACTTTTAAATTGAGGTATATGCATTTTTAGACATAATCCTATTGCATTCTTAATAGACCACAGTATAGTATAAACATAACTTTTATATGCACTGGGAAACCAAAAAGTTCATCCCTTGCTTTATTGCAATATTTGTTTTATTATGGTGATCTGGAACCAAACCCGCAATATATCTGAGGTGTACTTGTGTTTGTATTCCCAGTGCTTAGTACAGCGATTGGCACATAGTGAGTACTTAATAATGCTTGTCCACTGACTGACTGAAAATCCTCTCAGTGGACTGAAAGCCTTTTAATATCAGAGTAGCCCTTGGGCTGTCCATTTATCCTTTCTCTTAGTCCAAAACCAGCCCACCTCCACTTCTTCATTACATATATTCTCCCTGGTAACTTTTATACCACTTCTCATATCTGAGACATGATTGGTGATATGAGGCAGCCTGCTTGTACAGATATAAATATATGAGGAGATATGGCAACATCTCTTTCCACCTTTCTTTGTATCACCTCAATGGTGATTTTGTTTTTTTATGGAGAATGTGCTTTTCCACAGTTTGTAGCCATAGAATATCATTTATAGCATGCTGATTTAAAAAGATGCCTTTGTGTCAGAGAGTAGCATTGAAGTCATTGAAAGAAATTTACAATTCCCCAAATATTATTGAGGCTATTCTTCTATTCAGTTTTAGATTTGACATATTATCCATCTGTAATACCTTTCCAACATATGTACTGATGGGTTGCCTGTCCAATTATATATGGGAAATATCTATTATTTTTCCATTGTGTTTTCCTATGTGTATGACCGTAATGGCAAGCAAAGGAGTACTTAGCTCCTTGTTTCAGCTATTCAAGTTCCTTTCAGGCTCACTTGTGATTATGTCAAGTCTTTGTTAGAAACAGAAACTGTGAAGCCCATCGTGGGAAGAACTTGCCAAAAGACCAGATCAAGAAGGATGTAAAAGGAAGGGTGAAACAGGAATGAGCAGAGTATAAAAAAGCACGAGCATGAGCTGGAAACAAGCAGAACTGGGAGGAAGAAGGCTTTTGGTATTGGCACTATGTCTGTCTATTCTGTCTGTGTTGACATTACTTTGTCAGAACAAAGCATCCTGTCTGCTTACAGAGGACGTTGCTGTTGTTACAGAAACCCTGGGACTTTATACCTGATTCAAAAGCCCTGAAAGAGGACTTTACTGCTGTCTGTTTAAAGAAGTTCTGAAAGAGGGTTTTATTGCTGTTTTCAGAAGTCCTGGGACTTTACTGCTGATTTGTGTTTGGTTTCTCAGACAGAGGACCTGTCTGTTGGTCTGCGTTGATTTCACAGAAAGTGAATGATGTGTTAGTGCCAGGAATGCATGTAAATATTGTTGTAACTCTGCTAAGCTTAATCTGTGTAAATATTGTTGTGGCTCTAAGTTTTGTCTTCTCAGAAACAGAAGCTGAAGGACTTGGAATGAACTAATCACCATTAGTTTCCATACAGGGTGGAGAGCTGCCTACCTGTGAATCCAGGCAAGAGTTGGGGGAATCCAGGCAAGAGCTGGGAGCATGGAAAAGGAGCCATGGAGTTTGGAAGTCAGCCTAGAGTCAAGATGAAAGGACCTTTACTTGGGTACTTAGTGCTTACTGAAAAGATTATGTTTACTGTGACCTAGGGGTAGAAGACCTTTATACTTCCACTACCCCTTTAGGATAATTACTCCTTAATGATGATTGAGTTAAGGATGTTTGGAAGCCAGCCTCCAGTCAAGATTAAAGAAGACTTTAGAAGGGTACTTTGTATTAATTAAGGAGATTGTGACTTACTGAATAATATCATTTGTTTAAGACTATGTGACCACCTTAGTAATAAGCTATTATGGTATATTGTTGTGAATGTTTTGCTTTAGCTTACTGCTGAATAGAGAGTTCACTATACTATGTGATCAGAACCTTAAAATTATTCACAGCAGCAGTCCTCAGAAGAGTTACTCATGCTTGGCTTTACAATGACTAAATCAATTTCTCTTGAGTGGCCAAAATTTATTTAGAAGGTCCTATGTTTCAGTGTAATCAGAACAATAGTATCTGTGTACCAAGAAGAATATCCATTGAACACCTCTGTCAATAGGGAATCCCTCTTCTATTTTGACTTGGCCCAGTTCATCCTCTATATCACATACAAATTGCTACAAAGAATCATAGAGGCTCTAGGGAGTTGACAAGCATTAATTTAATTGGTGGAGAGGAGCTCTAAATATAGGATTCAGTTCAATTTACCAAATATTCATTAGGTTCAAACTACATGCAAACCACCGTATTAGGCTTAGATTAAAAAGATGAAAGTAAGTTTTTGCTTTCAAAGAGTTTACATTCTTCTGTAATGTAAGATAAGTAAATAGAAAGTGTATACAAATAAAATATAAAGTAATTTCTGGTTTTTAGGGGATATGCCCTTCCCTGGGTGACACCTGAGCTGAATTTTGTTTATAAAAGCACAGGATTTTAAGAGGGAGAGGTAAGGGTGAATGGGAGTGTAAGTCATGGCAAACAGTTTTTTCTAAAGGCACAAATGTAGGCTGGGGTAATGTTTCCACAATAGAAAAGTAGCAAGTGGACTGATTTGTCTGGCACATAGAGTATGTGACATTTGTCTCATGATAAACAAATGACTCCTTTAAAAAAAACAAAATGAAACATACAAAACTAAACCAAAGATATGTAGAATTCATTGAGAAAGCAGAGATAGGTCGAAAGCATAAACCAAAGAGCCAAAGGAACTTAATTCAATTCAATTAAATAAATACTTCCTAAATTTCAAATACAAATGTAGCCTTCCTTCCCCATGCCCCTGCCTCCATGGGCTCACTTCTCAATCCTCATTCACATAGAATGGATGGATCCCCAGAGGGTAATTGACTACTGTTTTTTCCAAAGGGTTTCATCACAAGGGTAAAGACTGGGGAAAATGGGCTCAAATTTGATACACAAAAGTCTAGAAATGCACATGCAGGGAACATGTAGAGCTGAGATTTTCCTTCAATTACTGCCTCCGGGTATTGTTTTTCCTCCAAAAAGTCTCCAGAAAGTTTGCTTCTGGCCAAGACTCTCCCTTTGCTTATCTGAGCTAGCTCCTTATAGGACATAGTGTTTGCATGATGTACTAACACTGTTGAGTTGGATCAAGCAGGTAATTTGGGAACTGAGTGAATTCCTCACTGGAGAATGGAACTATTCCATGCATTTTGCTATTAACTGCAGGTGCTGAACCTCTAATGGCTCTTCTACCCCTCCAAAACTCTCAGGATCCTCACCTGAGAAAGCTGGTCTTTTCATAATTATCTATAAAAGAAATGAATCAAGAGATAAAACAAGTACAGGCAACATGCATTCATGGACACATGGTGATGGGATAGAAGATGGTCACATATGTGGCTCCCTCACCTAGTGGTCCATAATAATCCTCACTTGAAAACTTTTTAGGGAATAAAAAATGCCCATGCCTAAAAAATGCCAAAAAATGCCACAGAAGGGATATATTAACCTTTCTGTATGATAATCCAATTCTGGCTCTGTCTTCAGTTCTTCTAGCTTTGAAGACAACTATTAAGTTTGTTATCTCCATACAACAGCCCATCTACATTCACAATCAAAAGAAGGCTATCCAGAGTTCCACATGTCAACGTAAAAGTAGGCACCAAATATTGTCATTGCGTTAAAGATCTGATCCTCATTGACCAGTCCCCCATGCACAAGCAACACTATGAGCAATTAAAGGATTCTAATCCAATGCCACTTCTTCAGTAGACATTCTTTTCATTCCTCAGAAGCATAAGCCACTGTCAACCAAATATCACCTTCTCCAGATCTCTTCCTTTGCCTTCTGAGTTCTCCTTCTCTAATGTCTCATTTGTTCTCTTTTGCTGGATCCTTTCTTCTTGGCTTTTCTTTTTTTTTTTGGAGGGCAATCGGGGTTAAGTAACTTGCCCAAGGTCACACGGCTAGGTTTTTGTTTGTGTGTGCGTTAAGCATCTGAGGCCAAATCCGAACTCAGGCCCTTCTGACTCCAGGGCCGGCACTCTACTCACTGTGCCACCTAGCTGCCCCACTTCTTGGCTTTTCAATCAAGTTAAACTCTCTCCTTTGGCAGTACTACCTCAGCAGCTTTCATCACCACCTCTATGCAAAACCTCTCATTTCTTCATTTCTAGAAGTTACATCTCTTTTGGACTGCCTACAATATATAACTATCTAGATGCCCAATTACTAAAATAAATTTAAGCATTTTTAGAATTGAGCTGATTATCTTTATTTCAATACCTTCTTTTTTCCGATCTCTACCATTTTTTGTTTTTGTTATGTCTTTGCCTTTTATCCCATGCTGGGAATTTTGTGGACATTTCTGTTTCTTCATTCTTCTACATCTGTCATACCCATTCAGTTACTAGTTCCTCTTGATTCCACCTCTACGGCATCTTTCAATCTGCTCTCTCATCTCTTTTCCTATGAGTTCCACTCAATTACTGGCCTACCCAGACAACCTGCTTAGATTAAGATAGTGTCTTATCTCAACACTGTATCTTCACCATTGAATATCACAATGCAATGCCCATTGAAGGCATTTAATAAATGCCACTTGGAAGAATTAGGTAATGAATTATACAAAAAGATCATTTCTGACTTCAAGGAAATTTACCGTTTAATAGGAGAGATAAGAAATATAACAAATTTGATCATCCATCATCAAATAGGATGGACATATATGAGATTCTTATACAACTCAAAGAGTTTGGATTGAGGAAACTATGGGGAGGTGGTAGTTGCTGAGTAGTACTTGAATTGGGTCTTGAATGAAAGTAAGGATTTTAAAAGGTAAAAATGTGAGAAGGTATAGTGGGAAATATATTTTAAGCATAGATTATAATACAAAGAGAGGAAGGAAAGAAATTCAAGGACTGGTGAATAATTCAATTCAACTACAGTATAGCATATGTAAAAAAGACAAGTAAGAGTGTGTTTAGTACCAATTATGGAGAGCCTTGAATGTCAGGACGATTTTTAACTTTATTTATTATAAGCAATGGGTGGCCTACAAGGATATTGGATAGAGAAGTAGGAAGGATATGGGTAGAGAGACCCTGGAGGTTGGAAGGAGATGGGTTAGGTTGCAATTGCAATCATGGTCCAAAACTAAGGGAATAAAGGCCTAAACTTGGATAAAAGTTTAGGAAATGGAAAGGATGGGATTTTAAGACACAATATGAAGTCAGAATCCATAGGAATAAGCAGCATTTTGGAGGTGGGAATGGTCTAGAGGGAATCAGAGATGACTCTTAAGTTTTAATCCTAGGTTACTTGGAGAATAACACCATTAACCAAAATAGAGATAACAATATCAATACATTTACTAGATCTGGTTGTACAGCTTTTAAAGGCACAGGCTCACACTCATAAGTCTATTTAGAAAAAGGAAAAGCCAAAATAAAAGTATGTTGGTCATTTACACAACATAGTACACATTGCATGAGAGCAGAATAATTCCTTCCTGACCCTTGCAGGAAATCAGTTTATGCCCTGAAGCATGAAATTTGATTGTAATTATTTTAGCTTGCACAGCTACATATGTTATTGATGATCTTTCCTAAAAATCACCAGCCTTTTAAAAATCCTGCCACAGTACTTGACTCAATGACCTGTAAGGTATACATAATAGAAAATAAATCATGCAGGGCTTCTCTATTGATCGTTCCTTAGAAACCCACTTTTCTTGAGCAGCTAAGCACCAACGTGTTATGTAATAAAAGTATATGAAAGTGGGTAATATCTATTAGTTCTTAAACATTTGTAAAGTCCAAGTGTAAACACATTGAACTGTATTTAATGAAGCTTAAGAGAAAACTTTAAGTTAAAGTAGAAATATTTTTCTAATACCATCCACCTAAATATAAACAGATAACAGTGAATTCAAATAATTATCAATTATCTTGAAAATTCCAAAACTTTCTAATAATAATCAAAGTTTTGTTGAAGATTTTAATTGCTTAACAATTTAAATATTATTTAAATTAATGAATTATAGAGCAATGCTATATTTTATTTATTTTTTCTTGCGTAGATATAGCCCTACTGTGTGAAAAGAACATGGTATCATTTTATGAAGGACTGAGTTAATATGACTTTACATAAATGTTTCCTGACATTTGGGAATCTATGGCATATTTTCCCCATTGTTTTAAAAATTAATTTATTACCTTTTTCTGTTTAAAAATAATTTAGGTTGAAAAAAATGAAAGAGAGAAGCCATTATAAATCTTCAGTTACATATTTCCTATACTATTTCTTTGCTTGAAGATAAAAATCCATTTTCAATGAGACATGGTATTAAACAATTAGTTGTAAATTAGAACATATTTGACAGAAGATCTGCCCTTGAAGGGGTTTTGCTCAGGATCCAGAAGGACTTTATGTCCCAAAAGGTGAGATAGAATATAATTGGTGTAAATTGTTCATTATTACAATGGAATTGTAAGTCTCATATATCCCCACAACTTCAGTCAATCAAAATATTTATTAAGTGCTTACTATGTACTTGGTACATAATTATTCAATTATCATCTTTGTTCATGTGACTCTCCTATCTGAACTCCTTTGCCTCCTTTTATCTCAAACTCCAGGTAGACCTTTGCAACTGACTACTAAACATCTCTACCTGGATTTTCTCCCAGTACTTGTAATCTAATTTATCATCCTTCCCCAAAAACCTTCTTTTCCTTTGACCTTCCTTATTTCTGTTGACCACCATTCTTTCAGTTAGCCAAACTCCTTTACTTCCTTTTCTGATATTGACTTAATTGTTGTGTTGATGCCTATAGATTATACAATCTGCAACATCTTTCACATTGATCTTATTTCTATCCCTATTACCACCATCCAGTTTAGGCTTTTAGTGCCTCTCATCTGTACTTGTGCAGTAACCTCCAGACTGATATATCTCTATCCAGTTTCTTTCCTATATATCTTCCATTCTGTTCCCAGATTAAACTTCCCCTATCCCTAATACTTAGCTCTAGTCACATGACTCAGATGACCAGAAATCTGACTCCCCATTTACTACTAAGTAAGTCCAAAATCCTTAAATTTGGCATACCACAAAGTAGTCCCATCTAACCTTTCCAATCCTATCTCATAATGCTTTGTGTAATAGGTATTCCTGTCAAATATGTCTACCCATTTTTTTGTTGTTGTTGTTCATGTCTGATTCTTTATTACTTATTTTGGGTGTTTTCTTAGAAAAGATGTTGGAATGGTTTGCCATTTCCTTCTCCAGTTCGTTTTATAGATAAGGAAACTGAGGCACAGTGTTAAGTGATTGCCTGGAGTCATGCTGCTGGTAAGTATCTGAGACTATATCTGAACTCAGGAAGAGGAGTCTTTCTGACTCCAGGCCTGGCACTCTACCCACTGCACCCACCTAGCTATACCACTACTATCTATCCACTATTCCCCAAATAACTCTTCTCATCTCTACTGATTCATATCATACATATACTTCAAAATATTTCTTCCACAAAGCCTAATGTAGTCTTCTTAGCTAGGATTACTTTCTCTCCCTTCTCCAAACTCATAGAGATAGCAACTTGAACTTTTTTGTGGAATTAATGAATTATAGTTATTTGTGTAGACATCGTCTTTCCTATTAAAACTATAAATGCTTTAAAGGTGAGGACCATATTTTATTATCTTTTGGTCTTTTCAGTGTCTAGCACAATGCATTGCATGTGGTAGCTACTCAATACACGATCTACTGGTGGAATGGAATTATCTTCTTTGTTCATCCATAGCACCAATATCCAAAACATACCCAAATAGGTTGCTAAGTTGTGGTCCAACAAATCTGGCCAATATGTCACAAAAGGAATCTCAACATTTATTTGACTTTTCTATGGTTTTCCATAGAGAATTACTACCATCATGCCCATAACTCTGTATTGACTACACATGAAAGTCTCATGTCCATGTTATGTTATCATGTAGAGGCAGAGGGAAGTGAACTGGATTTAGAGTCAGAGAATGTATTGTGGTATCCCAGTTCTGCTACTTAATATCTCTGTTATCTTTTTCAAGTCATTAATTTTCTTGACCCTCGGTTTCCTCACCTTTTCCCATCATAAAATGAGGCGATTATACAAGATGATAGATAAGGATCTGGAAGGATTTCTGAATTTATGATACGATGATTTTTTTTAATTCCAGCACTCTATTCTCTGTAGCATCTAGCTGCCTCAAGAACCCAATACTCATGTTAGGTGGTTATTTGTACACATGCTTTATAAAGGTATCCAGATATATTTCATGCACTATTATAATACAGAGACTGAAAAACATATACTCATAATAATGTAGTGGAATATATAGGAGCTCATAATGATATATACTTATATAGTGAAGGCCTACTTTTCCTATATTATACAAATAAAATGACTAACATTTTAGCTATGTTCATGAAATGATTTTGTGAAGATTATGAAGTATTTTGTCTCAAATCTTTTAAAAAAATAAAAGCTACTATCATGCCTTCCATGGTTAAAATGATATTTTGTGGAGTGATTGTCATATGCTATTTTTTTCTTTTTTCCTGACTGTCCTATACAGTGAATACACAAGACCAATAATTAATGAAGACATAAAATAGTATTGGATAGTGCGGCATTTCAGCTGTCATGATTCTGTAGTGGGGGAAAAAGTTATTTTGTAAAATGAGAGCCCTGTGCTGCAGTTGTATTGACTTTTATGTCATGTTTATTTCAGTTTGCTAGTCAAAATAAGTTTCAGACCTCTTCCTGGTCCAGAAGGTTCAGTTTGCCTTATGAAAATGAAGCTGTCTTGTTTTCTGGTTCATAAATCATTGTCAAACTGAGCTAGATAACAGAAACAAGTCCAGATTCTCAAATGATTATTCTTAGAGATGATCTATTAAATATACAGAATACAACTTGATTTTCATAAACCATGTTGACTTCGCAGAACTGAGACTGGAGGGGAAAAAATTATCTTATAAGTGGAGGTATGAAAACTTTAAAAATGGTGCTGAGAAGGAATTTGAGATGGAGGAAGGGAAAAAGGATGGGAGAAAAAGATTTTTTTCGGGGGAGGCATGATAATCCCTTTTACATAAAGGTATGTGTTGCTTTATACACATCTCCTTTGATCCCAGGGTTCATTTACTTCATTGAGCACAGGGTTATCTCTCTTTTCTCTAACTCACGGAACATAGGGAGGGTATCCAGAAGAAGATAATCTGATAGTCTCTCTCTCTCTCTCATTAGAGATATACCATTTCTCTTTTCTTCCATCAACAAGGCCTTTTCTTTTACCATTAACTTTCTTTGTTACTGTTATTGTCTGCACATAGTAGGTACTGTATAAATATTTGTCTCTCACCTTCTTACCAAAGTCTTTTTATTTTTATAGAGTTCTTAAAATTTCATTTTAATGAATAATTTATTTTTTAATCAAACATCTCATAGGGATATCACATAGAATTTTTCTTTTCTAAAATTCATGAAGATAAAAACTCTATTAATCAAATTTTGTCTTTGCTAATGTCCTGTTAATACTTTTTAATTGTATGAGACAAGGAAACAATTTAAGGTTACTGAGATAAAAATCAGCTTACAATGCATGATGCCAACAACCATGAAAGTGTTTTATGAATAAGCATGAGAAAAATGTTTTTATTTCCTCTTAAATGTTTATTTTATTTGGGGAGAATCATTTAAAATGTGAAAGGAGTCTGTAAAATTACCAATTCAGTTACTACTTTATGATGTTTAGGTAACTGATTTTAAAATTAAAAGTGATCAAAATACATGTATGGTAAGTTTTAAGCATATGTGAAAATCATCTAAGAATATATTTAGTCTAAAAATCCCATGTCCAATTTTGATTTGAAATGGATCTATTATAATGTAAGATTCATATCTGTGAAATGCAAGAAATCTTCCAATATTATTTTAGCTGATGAATATTGTAGAGTCACTGACTGATAAGGGCGGGAGTTATGATTGGCATGCAAGTTAAAAATCATTGAGACATTTTTATTTATGTGATTAATTCAAACAGAATTTTACCTTAAACATACATATATATGCATGCATGTACACAGATATCTATACAAGTTCATGTTCTGCTTAAATTAAATTTGGAAGTGATTACGATTAAGTACCAATCTAACCAGGCAATAACTCTACATAAAACAGAGTTAGTTGGCCAGTTTAATTGGAAAATTAAACCAAATACAAGTGGAAATAATTTTTTCAAAGAAATATTTTAATCCTCTCATTTGCATAACACACAACTGTGCATATATGTGTTTGCACAGATTCCAATTCTAAAATGGATTTGTGATTCAATGCTAGGTTGAGTCTTGACAGCTTCCAACAAAATTAGAAAATACAAACTGCTGATGTGAGTTCAGAAGTTTAAGTCTTCACTTGATACTGGACATAATCTATGTTACAGTGAACTAAATTAATGACCCTTGATAACTATACACAATAGATAATGAGATAATCAGTATAAAAGGATAAACTTTAACTTTTACATTTTATGTATAAAATATATTATATTTTGTATTCATTTTATCATAAATATATTATGTATATATTTTATATACCTATATTTAAACATTTTGAGTATTTAGATAATAAATTTTAATAAGACTTTACAAAACTATATTTAACTTGCTAATCTTTTAAGATATTTGCATTAGAACAACTGCTACTCTATTGGCAGAAGACTTAAAAGGAGCCTGCATATTAATATTAGAAGTAAAAGACACTTTGCAGCAACTCTGTCTCCAAACTGGATATTCAGTAGGGTTTACAGTGGATTTAGGCACATGTTATCTGTGAAGTATGCATTCACTTATTTGCAGCTCTCCAACTTCATTCTTTTCAATCAATCAGGCAAAATTTATTAACCACCTACTATGTGCCAGACACTGTGCTAAGCATTGGGGAATACAAAAAGAAGCAAAAGACAATCCCTGCCATGAAGGAGCTTGTAAGAAAATGGGGGAGTTTATCAATGATTTACAATGAAGAGCAAAAGTCTATTTCAAGAATTTTCTGTGGTTGTTACATAGTCCCATCCATTAAAACTGGAAAGACCTTAGAGGACCTTGAGGCCAAACATCTCACTTCAAGTATTAGAAACTGAGACAAAGAGAAGGGAAATGACTACTTGTTTAACTTTGGGCAAATCAATATTTTTTTCTGATTTAGCTGATTATTTTGGCTTAATGGGTTTAAATCTTGGCTTTACTAAATAAAAAAAATGTTCTGAACAACAAAATAACTAGTTGAGGAAACATTTAAGGTCTCAACCAGCTGTCTGCATCCTATAGGCAAAGATATTAATGAGATACTGAAATTAATTTAGTTGTTTTAACTTAAAAGAGATATGGGAAAATGAATGAATTGAAAGTCAGAAGATGTGGATCTTGGTTCTACTTCTGCTATTACTCAATCATGTGACTTCAGATAATTCACTTAACCTTATTGAACTTTGGTTTTCTCACCATACGTGTGTATACATATATGTGTGTGTATTTTCTCATTCTACAGAGTACCAGTATAAGTTGAAAGCAAATATTTCAATTACATAACCATAGAAATCACTGATCCACTAATCTAATTTTTCTTACTGAATTTTATCAATTTTAAAAGTAAGCCACTTGCACGTTTTTTTTTTTAAAGGCTGCTCAAAGTTTATTAGTTTCAGTTGAGTACAAAGTCAACAGGTTACTGAGGCTGCAGAAAAGCACATAGGTGATTCAGATAGTAAAAAACCAAAATAGCAGTGTGGTTTCCTTTACTTGGTTTTGGTTTTTCTGTTTTTTTTTTTTTTTTTTTGGTGTTTTGCTTTTGTTTTCCTTAAAAAAAAAAAAACCACACACCCCACAACTACTTCTATACTTATGCAGCCTATCTATTCTAAAGGAATAGGTGGGAGAGGGAAGGGAAGGGAGGGGAGGGGAGGGGGAAATGGGCTCTGATGCCTAGCACACTTCAGAAGCGGGGGGAGCAGCGAGGAGGGTGCTGCTGCTCATGCAGAGGGCCCAGTGCTGGTCTTGCTGGGTTCGCTGACATGCCGCTTCCTCATGGCCTCCTGAGCCAGGTCACAGGTGATCGTGCCATGAGCAACCTGGAAAGTTCCTGAGTGCTCTGGGGATTCCAATACAGTTGTCATGAATGGATGACTCGACTTGCCGAAGAAGAAGCTTGCCCACCAGTGGCCTGGGTCTGATTTAGGAAGACCAGGATGGTGGGGGATCACTTCCCCAGAATACTCAGCACTTCCACAGGAGCTGTTGCTGGAGGTGGAACCCAGACGCCTTCGGTAGTAGTCATGGGTTGCTACAAGTGAACCGCTGGACGGGATTGCTGCCATATTGCTTGTTCTTCTTATGATGATGTAAACCTTAGTGGCGGCTCCCGAGCAGCCCCTGTCAGGCAATGGGCTGCGGCGGACGATCACCGGTGACCTGGCTCGGGGGAAAGGGGGCGCTAGGCCACAGAGCCCATTTGTAAAGGAGATTACGGGAGGATATTCCACGGCAACGAAAATTCGAGAGTTTTTTGGGTTTACTGCACGTTTTTGTAATAGCAAAGAAGTAGGAGGAAAGTATGTACCCATACTGAACAAACTGTGGTAGATGAATGTAATGGGACATTGTTGCATCATAGGAAATGAAGAATGTGAAGAAACTTGAAAAGATTTATATGAACTGATAAAAAAAGTAAAGTTTAGTAGCAGAATGATTTCTACAATTACTAAAATAGTCCAAAGAAAATAATATTGTAAGACTTCAGAACTCTGATAATTGTAATGATCAATTACAATTACAATCTTGAGGATTAACTTTGATTCCTGTCTCTCAGCAGAGAGGAAAGTTGACTATAGGTGTGAAATGAGACATACATTTTCAGACATGGATTAGTTGTTGATCTTTCAATTTTGACTGTTCTTTTTGTATGAGAGTCCTATAAGAGGAGAAAGACTAATAAAAAAGTGGTACTAATGTTAAAAATAAAGCATCAATAAACCAATTTTTTAAAATGAACAATTAAGCAGTTGTTCAATTGTTCAATTACTTTTAAAAATAAACACTCTTAGGGGCACAAGTAAATAGAGCACTGACCCTAGAGTCAGGAGGACCTGAGTTCAAATCCAGCCTCAGACACTTAACACAAAAACTAGCCATGTGACCTTGGGCAAGTCAGTTAACCCCAATTGCCCTCCAAAAAGCAAAAAAAAATTTAAAATTAAAGAAATAAACACTCCTGGTGAGTTTGTGTCTTACTCTATATAATACACCAATCCAATAGGATGCTTTTTATGCAAAAGCAAGGACTTTTTAAAAAAGTATTTCACTTTGACAAGAAAATTCCTCAGTGTGTCACATCAATTTTACCTGGTAGAAGAAGGTGTAAGGAACTAACAAGAAGAGAGCACAATGAGATGTATGCATATCTTTTCAATTGGACTAAAAAAAACTAGTTTGAACTTTTGAGCTGTTCTGATAGATTACTTAATAACTGAATGAACAGTTATAACTGTTATCCTACGTGAAAACAGATACATAGATAGGTTCATCCCTATCAAAGTCTGGCTTCGCAATATGGTATATTAATAAGGCAATGGACCTACAAGACAGTGAAGTAAACCAGTTGGATAAAGGCAGTGGTAACATGGGATTTAGGAGAATGCTGTGGACTGTTCCAAAGTAGAAAAAACAAGCCAATTGATAATCATGCAATAACTTCAATGAATGAAATACATATTGGGATAACAAATAACAATCATGTTATTAATAATAAACTAACATATGTATATATAGAATTTTAAGGTTTCCTAAACATTTTATATGTCATCTCATTTGATCTTCACAACAACCTTATGATAAAGAAACTGTTAATATACCAATTTTGCAAATAAAAAAATTGAGGGTAAGAGGTTAAGTGATTTCTTAAGGACCACACAGCTAGAAAGAGTTAGAGGCTGGATGGAACCCAGGTCCTCTTGACTCCAAGAATGGCACATTCTAATAATCTATGCTTTCTTCTTCACAATAAATTAACCAAACGAAACTTCTTACCTACAACCCAATTCTAGAGACTGAGAGATTGCTGTGGACTCCCAATTCATCCCCTTGTGGCCAATCTAGTAATGAGCTTGAGAGCCAGGGGGCCATATAAAAAAAAAAGAAAGACAGAATGGGCCCCTAGTCTCGGGGATCAAGAGTGGGACGGGATAACATATGGCATCTAGTCCCACAACCTCGTTTTACAAATGAGGGAACTGAGACCCAGAAAGTTTAAGTGACTTACCAAATATCAGTCATGTGAGTGTATAATGTCATATTTGGATGTCATTTAACAGATAATTGTTTCCTTGTTTTCTCCCCCATTAGACTGTGAGTTCCTCAAGGGCAAGGACTGTCTTTTCCCTCTGTTTATTCCTAGTACTTAACACATAACATAGTACACAATTTTTTTTAAGTTTATTTAAATGACATGGCCAATGTCACACAGGTAACAAACATCAGAGATCATATTTGAACTCATGATTTGTTAGAGTAATGCATTAAAATAATACAAAAGAGGTGAGCAATGAAAAATGTATATGATGCAGGATTCAAAATAAGGAAACTTAGGCCTAAGTTTACATGGGAAGAAAGTTGAAGAACTAGGATTTATACCTTGGTCTTCAGATTATGAATCAGTAGTATTTTTTTCACCCTTACCATACTGACACCTAGAATTAATCTACATGAAGACACCATATTTGATTCAATCAAGTTCTAAAACTTCCATATATACATGATTTTCCTGAAATATATATATATATATATATATATATATATATATATATATATATATATATATATTTCAGGAAAATCATGTATGATCCATTAAATGATTCTCCAAAAATTGTCATTATAATAATCCTCAGATTCATCATTTGTTGTCCTCCCCACCCAGGGAGAGAGGTTTCTCTTAGAGACCTATTCTTGATTAAAGTTGTTCAATTTTTCAGGCTCTTGATCCAGTTTGAATGTTAAGAGGATAGCAAACCACAAATAGGCAGTGTCTGGAAGAGGTTAAGAGTATTTATATAAATAAAGGTAAAGAGCAATGAAGAAATAAAGTCATCATCTTGATGGCACAGGATAAACCTAAACCTTGCCAGCAAAGAAGAAATGAGATTTGTCCTATTTTATCCAGTTTTAGTATAAACATTGATCAAATTCCCCAGATATCTAGTGAGCTCTCTGCCATATTTTCTTTTCTTTGCATGGACATGGCTTTTAGTTCAGGATCTTGCAGCTTCTGGGATCTTGATGCCTCTTTTTGCTTTCTATAGGTAACAGTGAATATTGGAAACCAGGGACAGGAAATCCTGACCTTAGATGATAAGGAAGTACAACAACTTCTTCACCATCAGTTCAATGGTGTCCATAAGTTAAAAAGAGAGGGGGAGGGGGGAATGGGGAGAAGGTTCAGGAAGAACCCTTATATTTCCTGATTCCTTATTTGGCATAGTAATTAAAACAAAACTGAAATCCAGGGAGGAAAAATTTTAAAAACACCAAACAAGGAGTATATAATTCTGGGGTCTTTATAGTTAAATCATTCAGCTATTGGCTAAATGAGCCTTGATGTTTTAGTCTGAACTCTAGCACAGTACTAAATTGTGTGCTTGACTCTAACAATGTTCTAAGATATAAGGCCATTTGACTGAGGTCATACTTAAGATAATAAAACTCTTTCTGATGAGGTTCATTTACATATTTGTTTTCCTTGCCCTGATTCCATTTTTTTGTGTGTAGATTTAGTGCAGTTGTTTACAGTGGTGGAATTTTTATGATCCAGGGTCACGCATGAGAATATTTACAATGTCAGGGATAAATGTGACCCCTATTTAAGCAGTGTATCCTGTTTCCAAATGAGATCCAAACCACATTTATGATTTTAATACATTTACAAAGCACTTAATAAATGTTTATTTTCTGAAATAAGAAATATATAAACAGCTCTTATATTGTTGAAACAGTGAACAGGCTTATTGTCTCCATGCCCACATTAGCATTGTAGATGGATATTCATTTGTCAATATCCTTATCTTTGAAAGGAAGTACAGTCCTTATAGGGTTTCTGTATTTCCAATCCGGTTTGAGATCTTTTGAAAGCAGCAGGGAAAACAAATAATGTTGTAAATAATATCTTAGTTAAAAAGTCGAGTGGGGGAGAATAGGGAAAGGAGAAGGAGTAATTTCAAAGAAATCTAATTTTTCTTGCCCATACTCAGAGAATGATAATGTTACTTATCAGAATTGTGCAAAACATATATGTTCAGGTGGGTATAAGGATCAAGTGGGAGGAGAGGAAGTCCCATATTCTCAAGCCTTTACATGTGGATTCCACAGATACCTTGGTGAGAAGGACAAGATGGAAAGATCTCTTGAAACACAGCAGGAAGATATAACACATATGTGTAGCAATTACGTGAGAAGGCCATTAATTATGTTGTTTTCAATATCCTCTAAAAGGGTTGCCCACCCCTAACTACATATTTATACATATTTACTTGATAATCAATAAAGGAAAATGGCTGCATTATTTTGATTAAAATATCAACCATCGATGTTATAATAAAATGAAATTTAAGAAGCTAGAAAAGGGGAGATAGCAGCTCCTGCTACCCTCCAGCCTATGATATATGATATTTTCAGGCTGCTAGGAGAGCAGACACATTAAGAAAATAGTGCTAATGATATTAAAGTACTTTACAAGGCTTGTTACTAAGAGCTGACAAACCTGTCAAGTGTATAATGTAGGAGGCTATCGTAACATTCTCAGAAAACCATACCTCTACCCCATTTCACTGCAATCTCCTAATAATGGAGCTGCTATAAATTCTAGCCAGCAATGGGACAGAGCCATGGCTTCTCACCCCAATGTGAAGACATGATAAATATAAAAGAAAATGGCTGTCAGTTTTGGCGCCCGAACCTTATTACAAAGTCTTAATCTTACTGGCCTCAGCACCTTTTATCACCGCCTTGTTATGAGCTGATGGCTTTTTTATTTGCTGGGAGATGGAGGATGTGTCATTTGATGTCCTTTTATGTAGCCACTGCTCTGTCCTCTCATGAAAAAAAATTTTTATATGTTTATTACAGTAACCGATTAAATGCAAGACTCTTGCTCTTGGTACAGGTACTTTGCTCTTAGGATTTAACAGAGACTGTATTTAAATAAGCCATTAAGAGTATTTATGTGAATGAGCCTCAAATAGGAAATTAATTTTTTTCTGCTCTTGAGCTGTATTTGCAATATTCATTGTTTATTATCATTATTGTTGTTATTATTATTGGTCATTCTTCTTCCAAGGTCAGACGGAAACCCCTGGCCTTGCATTTATTCTTTCTTTAAACAGCAAGCTTTGAGGAAGGAGGCCCTGTAAACAAAGCCTGGCTCAAACTCGGCTTGGGTTCAATCAGTTTGATCCTTAAGATGAGATAAATCACAATTATCTAAATATTATTCTGAAATCTCACAGCTGACTTCCCATCTTCTTCATTTATGGCAAATAAGAACCTGAACTTCACTTGAAACAATGACCCTGACAGAACCTCTATCCCCCGGAACTGCAGCAAAGTGCTGGCATCAGGTACTTAACAAAACATGACATTGATGGGTTGGTTTCAAGCTGTGGCCAGAGACTTCATCACTAGATCTTATCCTCAATTTGTGTCCATAAAAAGGGATGGCCTAGTGGGTTGACACAGAGAGCTTTACCCTTTTTGTTGTGTTTGCCAGCTGTGAACTAGACTCTGAGAATAGGAAATAACTAATTTCCAGGCTGTTCTTGAGCTGTTGGACCTGCTCTGCCTGTGAGTGTGTGCCCCTTGTGTATATTTCTGAAGCTGAATATCCACCAAAGGCCTTTGAATCTTCAGGTCAAAGGCCAAGTGTGCCGCAGAGATTTATTTCTCTATTACTTGTAGGAAATGAGCAAAGTTCAGCCACATGGCTAACCACTCTGCATATCTCCAAATCTCTGTGATATATTTTCCTAGAAGCTTTATGTAAGACACGAAACCAGCAAAATTGATTAAAAAATTAAATTCAGTCATTGTTTCATGTGATAACAATTAATTTGTATACTAACAATGGACTAATATTTGGATTAATGGCTTTGTTCTTTGACCAAATTAAACATCATTTTGTCATCATGACCAGCATAACATATATTGTTGTTGTTCAGTCATTTCAGTCACGTCCAAACTCTTAGTGACCCCATGTAGGGTTTTCTTGGGAAAGATACCATAGTGGTTTGCCATTTCTTTCTCTAGGTCATTTTACAGATGAAGAAGCAAACAGGGTAAAGTGCCTTGCCCAAGGTCACACAACTAGTATGTATCCAAGGTCACATTTGAACTCAGATCTTCCTGACTCCAGGCCCAGTGCTCTACCACCTAGCTGACCCACCATGATATATAGCAACAGACTTATTTTCCACATCATGCTCACTATGAGAAATTATGTGATATTAAGTTAAGGCTCATTGATCAGTGATGTCTTACTTCGGTGCCATAGGGAAAAATATTGAATATTGTTTTCCTCTGAAAATGTGGAGTATTCCTGTGTCTTGTAAACCACTAACCAAATGGCTGAAACCATGGAGTTAAAATCTCCCTCTGAGTCCTTTTAACACCTTGACTTTTAACTTGAAATCTTTTACTGATGTGGTTCATGTGCTTAAAATGCAGCCTTTGGGATGAATGGGCAATGGAACATCCCCTTGTGTGATTGTTACTGCAATAAGCCATTCGTGATTTGCCACTACAAAAGAAAAAAAAAGCTGATAAAAAACCCAATACATTGGAAAAGGCAAATTGCTTGTCTGGAAATTTAATTAAAAAGGAAATAGCCCTCCCCATATAAAGGTTGGCAGTCCCTATCAGAATCCTCCTTTCACTCCTCCTCTTTCCTCCCCTCCCCAAGTACTAAAAAGGACTTGCTAGAGAAATCCACACTGATGCATATTAATAAAAAAAAAAAAAAGCAGCCAATCAAAAAACTCCAAAAGCTCCTGGCCCCAAAGAAGTAGAGACAAGAGTAATGTGTATGGCAGCCTGGGTTACCTCAACCCCTCTCATCCACTTTCTCACTACTCTGAGGACACCCCTCTGCTTTCGGTAGGAGCTATTAGTTTTGCATTTCTAATCCTGTTTCTGAGGAACTGATTAAACTCTAAGAAAATACATAATGAAGGCAGATGACTTTAGCTCCCAATCACATATGCCCATGCATTTTGCATGTTTCTCTTAGTTACTTTCTGGGTTCCTTGGCAATCGCATAGCCTGAATGAAAACCTTGGCTGAAGGTTATCCATTGACACCCAGTGTAATACTGGAATGTCAGACCTTCCTGAATAAACGGTTGACATGAGATCCTGTCTCTAAGTGCATCCTCAGAAACCCGCCATTGCCCTTTGCTGAGGAAAGTTAACATCATAAAGTGAGGCCTGCCTCTGACCAAATGGGAATGACATTGCAGATTAAGGGCTCTTTAAATTATGCATTTAGTTCAGACTCCTGGGGAGAGAGAATGTGAGAGAAAGCGATGGCAGCAGACTTAATCTGTGTGGAGTTGTGAAAGCCAAAAGAGGTTTTCAGGAAAACTTTTGCAGACGTAAAAAGGGCTGTAGTAATAAATGTATAGGAACTTATATTGTTGTTATATGTATTATCCAAGAATTGGAGGGAAAAGGTGAGAAGGAAAATGAACTTTAAAAAAAGACACATGTTTCTAGTGTTGTTTTATTTTACATCTGTTTAACATCTGCATGGAATGGAAGAATTGGGAACGTTATTTCTCTCAACATTTAGCTCTATAAAAGCTTTCCTTTTATAGGTTCTCTAACTTACCAGATAATACAGACACATTCAGCATGTACTTACTTGGCTATCAACCTTTGTCTAAATTATCCATCCACATGTCACTCAGCATCTGATTCAGCAGATTACTAGATAGAAGTATGAAGGCTCATTTTAACATTTAAAAAAATACTTATTAAGACATCTGTGTTTTCCTAATTAATTGTTTATCCCCTTTAAAATTTTAACATATTTTAGTAACTCACATTTACATAACACTTCCGGATTTTCAAAGCAAGTTCAGGCACAACCAAGTGAGTTTAGCATTGTAAATGTCATTTTCCTCACTTTACAGATAAGGCAACTGAGTCTTAAAGAGGTGTCAGAGTTGGAACTGAAATACAGATCTTTGCTGGCTCCAAGTCCAACACTCTTGTTACTAATAATAACTAGCATTTATATAGTGTTTTAGTTTTGCAAAATACTTTACATATATTATCTACTTTGATCCTTACAACAATCTCATGAGCTAAGTACTGTAAAATTAATCCCTCCATTTTATAGATGAGGAAATTGAAATAGTCACATAGCTAGTAAATGTCTGAGACTGGTACGTACTCAGGTTTACCTGACTCTAAATCAAGCACTCTATACTTTGTGCCTCCTAACTACCACTGGATCATAACATATTTTTTCATTATATTTTTTCCATTCTTACTCATGCTCAAATAGTATTTAGAAAACTCCTCTTCTAGAGAACAAAATTTCCATATCATTGACTATTCTCTTCAACATTTTTTGTATTAAGCATTAATATCAGTTCATATCTCTGTGCTTTTTTTCTCACAATGTGAATCATCCAATGAGCAACATGATCTGGATAATATTTTTCTTTTATTAATCAAAGAACATCAGAGTGATAAAAGAAATCAGTTAACATATAGTCCTACCACCTTGTTGAATGACTCAAGCAAGCAAGCAAACATTTATTAAATACCTTCTGAGACCCAAAGAGATTATGGATTGTCTAAGGTCATAGAGCAAAATTTCAAATGATAAACTTTAATATATTTTGATTATTTTGATTTGGTTTTTCTAAAGGAAAAAAAAAACTTCCATTCAAAGGGATTAATAAAATACTCCTTAAAATGCTAAGTAGTGTATTTTAGGTATATGTGTGCAATGAATATTCCTTTCCTCAGTCATGTGGGAATTACTACAAAAGTTATCATGGTATAATGCAATGAACCCAATATTTGGAGTCAGAAGAGACATTCAAGTCTCATCTCTGATCATTATTGGTTGTATGACCTTAAGCAAGTTATAATCTCTCATATTCACATTTTTCTGAGATAGCCTGGGTCTGGAAACACACACACACACACACACACACACACACACGGAGATGGAGACGGAGACAGAGACAGATGGAAGAAATCCAAATCCAAAGCCTCACCAAGGAAAATTATGAGAAAAGACAGAGATAATTACCATCACTCAGACCTAGAGAGATATACAAATGGATGGTCTTGCCATCCAAATGGGCAAAAAGAGGAAGACAGATTAGTGTATTAAGGAAAAAAAACCTTTATCTCTTCACTGGTACCCCAAGTACATAGGTAAATTGGAACATATGAGAGGGGGGAGTTCCTTGATATGTCCCAGAAAATGAAGGATAATTTTCCTTAACATAGAAGTACTTGGATCTGAACCTGTTCTGCACTTGTAGAATTAAGCAAACCTCTCATATCGTTAGCCTTTTTGCTTGTAGAGAAGCTGAATGTATTTAAAGAGACAAATCAATGTTTTCATAAGGGTACAGACTGATTTCTTTCGGGGGGGAAGAGATAAATCATAAAGATTATTATTTAAAGAGGATACCAAGGCAAAAATATTCTATAATATCAAGAGACAAAACCCAATGAAACACATGAAGCATCTAAACATTATTGTTGTGAGAATGAACTGAGTGAAAAATATTTTATAAACCTTCAGGTGTCATATAAATGGCAGCTATTATCATTAGTACTATAAGAGTGATCTTAGGCAAGTTGCTTAGACTGTGTCCTCATTCTAAAATGAAGAGTTTTTGTTAATTCGAAAATCTTGTCCATGGTCATATCACTACTTCTTTCTCAACTTCAGTTTTCTTATCGGTAATAAAGGAAGAATAATATAATATTTGCACAATTTCCTCAAAGAACTCTGGCATTTGGCTATAATATTCCTGGGAGTTTTCATTTTGGAATTTCTTTCAGGAGGTGATTGGTAGATTCTTTCAATTTCTGTTTTATCTCTGGTTCTAGAATGTAAGGAGAGTTTTGCTTGATAATTTCTTGAATGATGATGTCTAGGCTCTTTTTAAAAATCATGACTTTGAGGTAGCCCAATAATTTTAAAATTATTTATCCCGTATCTATTTTCAAGGCCAGTTTTATTTGTCAAAAAGAAATTTCACATTGTTTTCTATTTTTTTATCCTTTTGGTTTTGTTAAATTGTTTCTTGATTTTTCATAAAGTTATTAGGTTACATTTGCTCCATTCTAATGTTTGAAGAACTATTTTCTTTAGTGAGCTTTTGTACCACCTTTTCCATTTGTCCTATTCTACTTTTTAGAACAACATTCATCTTAGCAAATAGGACTTGTGTTTAAGGTTAACTGAGTTCTACCACTATTCCTTCAAGGTTGGGGCATTTTCATGAATTAGTTGGCCTGAACTGGGTGGTTCTGAGGCAATATATAGGCCTAAATATCAATAATAACTCTTTAAAGGGACTGACTGCAATGAGATCGCCTAGTTATCTGGCCCCTGACACTTACTAGCTTTGTGACCTCAAGTAAGTCACTTAAATCTTTGTTTGCCTCAGTTTTCTCAACTGCAAAATGGGGATAATAATGGCACCTACATCACAGGATTGTGGTGAGGATGAAAAGTATGGCAATTACATGACAACACATGAACAATATGCCAATAGTTAACCATGAAAGTTGGTAACATGGAAATTACATACCAACAACACCCTAACATTTTACTATAAAAGCTGGCAACCCACCAACAACATGCTACCACTTTAATGTAAAAGACAACAGCACACCAACAACATGCTAACACTTTAATGTGAAAGCCAGCAACATGCCAATTACACCCCAACAATACACTACCATTTTACTGTAAAGCAGGCTACATGTTAATTACATACCACAACATGCCAGTCACACACCAACAACATGATAAGACTTTAATGGTGAGGCCAAAGCACTAATTGTACCCTAACAGCAGCAAACACCATGTTAACACTTTGCTGTGAAAGCCATAGACACGCCAACCACATGCCAACAACATGATAACACCTTACCACAAATGTATTCAATGTGCCAATTGCATGTCAACCCACCAATTACATGCCAACAACCCAATAATTGTGTGCAACAGCATGCTAACACTTTACCATGGCATCTGGTAACACACCAATTACATACCTACAATATGTTAACACATTAACATGAAAGTAGGTAAAATGGCAATTACATGGTGACAATTACACACCAACAAAATGCTAATTCTATTCTAACCCTATCATTCCACCAAAAAGATGGTTATTGCTAAAAGGTACTACCTCTTTAAAACTACCAGAATGGAGAAGGTGTTTACTTGTAAATTATATTCATGCACTACTGCACTAATAATTATGTGTATTTTAAACACACAAATTTAGAAATTAAAAAGGACACCCACCTTGCAGTTGTTTTGAAGATCAAAAGAGATAATATAGGTAAAGTGTTTTTACAAGTTTAAAAGTGTTATATAAATGCTAGCTATTCAATTTGTTGTTGTTGTTGCTGCTGCTGTTGTTGTTGTTGCTGTTGTTGTTGTTAGATAGCTGTCTTGTCATCTTCCACAACCTTTCTCTACTTCAGGCTAAACATCCTTAGTGTCTTCACCTAATTTGAGGCATTGACCCAAAGTTCTTCCCAACCTTCCTTATTGCCCTGTGGTTGCTTTCAAAATCATTGGTATACTTGCTAAAATGTGTTAACTGACTCTGAACACAATATACTTGTTGTGGTCTGATGGGAGTAAATGATGGTATACATCAGGCCTGGTCAGATCAGAGCAGAAGACAGACCTATCATCTTCCCAGTGTTGAAGGGACTATGCTTGCTTTCCTTAAGGCAGCATGTGATTGCATTAGTATCCATAGCTGTCCTATTATACTACTGATTATAATGGCAAGCAAAGAAGTACTTAACACCGTGTTTCAGCTATTTAATTATTTAGCACATTGTTTCAGTTCAAGTTTTTTTTAAGCCTTGCCCATGATTATATCATCATTATAAAGAAACAAAACTTGTGGCCTGGCTAGGTGGCCCAGTGAATAGAGTGCTGGCCCGGGGGTCAGGAGGACCTGAGTTCAAATCCAGCCTCAGACACTTAACACTCACTAGCCATGTGACCTTGGGCAAGTCACTTAACCCCATTTGCCCTGCCTTCCCCCGCCAAAAAAAAAATAAAAGCCGAAAAAAGGAAAAAAATAAACAGAACTTGGAAGGAACAGAACAGGGAGAAACTAATAACCATATATAAGGAAAAGCCCTAGCTGAGAGAGAGCAGAACTGAGAAGAGAATTCTTGTGGTGGTGTGGTGGCAGAGTTAAGAAGGAGAAAACTTGTGGCATCCTGGCACTCTGTTTGTCTGTTCTGTCTGTGTTGATTTTTGTTTGTGTTACTTGTACAGAGCCCTGGGAGCTTACTGGAAGCCCTGAAAGAAGATTTTCTGGTTGTCTGTTTACAGAAGTCCTAGAGGAGGGTTTTGGAGGTCCTGAGACTTTACTGATGATTTGTGTTGACCTCTTGGACCTTGTTTGTGGGTCTGTGTTGATCTCTATGTTGGTGATTTATGCTGACCTCTTGGACCCTATTTGTGAGTCTGTGTTGATTTCTATGCTGATGGTTTGTGTTGACTTCTCAGACCTTGTTTGTGGGTCTATGTCGATTTCACAGGCAGATAGTGAATTAATGATGGTGCCAGCAATGTGTAGGAATAATAGTGTGGCTGTGTCAAGCTTTGTCTCCCCAGAAACAGGAACTGTGAAGGACTTGAGGTGAACTGGACACTGAACTTCAGTGTGGAATGGGAACTGGACAAGGAACTGGATGAGGAACTGAATGAGGAGCTGAACAAGGAACTGAGAGCTGCCTGCCTTTGAACCCAAGTAAGAGTTGGGTAGATTCAGGTAGGAGCTGGATCCATGGAAGAGAAACCATGGAATCTGAGAGCCAGCCTTGAATCATGAGGAAAAGTCCTCTTCTTGGGTACTTTTTGCTATTGTTGTTGTTGCTATACTAATTAATTTATTTTTAGTTTTCAACATTCATTTCCACAAAATTTTGACTTACAGATTTTCCCCCTGTCTTTCCCATACCCCTCACCACAAAATAGCAAGCCCACTGAATACCCCTACCCCCAATATGCTCTCTCTTATATTCTCCCCCATAACACCTCCACCAACTTTCTAGCAGAGCAAGATGGATTTCCATACCCCAGTGCCTATACATCCCATTTCCTAGTTGCATGTAAAAATTTTTTTAAAACATTTGTTTTTAAAACTTTGAGTTCAAGATTCTTTCCCCTCCTCCCTCCTCACCCACCCCCACTGGGAAGACAAGTAATTCATTATAGGTTATAGATGTGTAGTTACCCAAATTATCTCCATAAATGTTATATTGTGAAAGACTAGCTATATTTCCCTCCATCCTGTGCTAACCACCACTTATTCTTTTATTTTTTGCTTTATTTCTTTTGGAGGGCAATTGGGGTTAAGTGACTTGCCCAAAGTCACATGGCTAGTAAGTGTGTCAAGTGTCTGAAGCCGAATTTGAACTCAGGTCCTCCTGACTCCAGAGTCAGTGCTCTATTCACTGTGCCACCTAGCAACCCCCCCCCGACTTATTCTAATTTCTCCTTTAACCCTGTCCCTTTTCAAAAATGTTTGACTCTAACTACCCTCTCCCCCATCTGCCCTCCCTTCTATCATCCCCCCCTCTTATCCTCTCTACCCCCCTACTTTCCTGTTGGGTAAGATACTCAATTGAGTGTGTATGTTATTCCCTCCTTAAGCCAAATTCAATGAGAGTAAGGTCGTCCCATTCCTTTCACCTTCATGCTCTTCCCCACCATTGTAACAGTTTTCTCTTGGTTCTTTTAAATGAGATAATTTACCCAAATCTATCTCTCTCTTTCTCCTTATCCCAATAAATTTCTCTTACCTCTAAATTTTATTTTGTAAATAACATTCCTTCATATTCAACTCATCCTGTTCCCTCTGTCTATGTATATATGAACATACATATGCTCACACTTACATATATATTCATATACACATACACCTTCCTATATATGTGTGTATGTATACACATATACATATATATGTATGTACATATACATATATGTGTGTACATATACATATATGTATGTACATATACATATATGTATGTACATATATAGGTATGTATACACATATACATATATGTATGTATACATATATACATATATATTCCCTTCAACTATCCTCATAATTTATGAGAACAGTCTTATGAGTTACAATGATCATTTTTCCATGTAGGAATGTGAATAGTTCAACTTTAATAATTTCCTTATGATTTCTTTTTCCTTTTTACCTTCTCATGCTTCTCTTGCTCCTTGTATTTGAAAGTTAAATTTTCTGTTCAGCTCTGCTTTTTTCATCAAGAATGCTTGAAAATCCTCTATTTCATTGAAAGACCATATTTTCCCCTGAAGCATTATACTCAATTTTGCTGAGTAGGTAATTCTTGGTTTTAGCCCTAGCTCCTTTGACCTCTAGAACATCATTTTCTGAGTTCCATCAGTCCCTTAATGTAGAAGGTGCTAGGTCTTGTGTTATCCTGATTGTGTTTCTACAATACTCAAATTTTTTCTTCCTGACTGCTTGCAGTATTTTCTCCTTGACCTGGGAACTCTGGGATTTGGCTATAATATTCCAAGGAGTTTTCTTCTTCTTTTTTTTTAAAGCAATTGGGGTTAAGTAACTTGCTCAAGGTTACATGGCTAGTCATTATTTATGCATGGGTGCTCATTTTCTGAGGCCGGATCTGATCTCAGGTCATCCCAACTCCGAGGCCGGTGCTCTTACTCACTGCACCACCTAGTCGCCCCTTTAGGGCAGTTGGGGTTAAGTAACTTGCCCAAGGTTACATGGCTAGATATTTATTTGTGTGGATTAAGTGTCGGAGGCCGGCACCGAACTCAGGTCCTTCTGACTCCAGAGCCGGCGCCCTATTCACTGAGCCACCTAGCCGCCCCCAAGGAGTTTTCTTTTGGGGATTTTTTCAAGAGGTGATCCATGATTTCTTTCAATTTATATCTTGCCCTCTGGTCCCAGAATATCAGGGCAATTTTGCTTGATAATTTCTTGAAAGATGGTGTCTAGGCTCTTTTTTATCATGGCTTTCAGGTAGTCCAATAATTTTTAAATTATCTCTCCTAGATTTATTTTACCCAGGTCAGTGCTTTTTCCAATGAGATACTTCACATTGCCTTCTATTTTTTTCATTTGTTTGGATCTGTTTTATAGTGTCTTGATTTATCATAAAGTCATTAGCTTCCAATTGCTCCAATCTAATTTTGAAGGAGTTATTCTCTTCAGTGAATTTTGAAATTCCTTTTACATCTGGCAAATTTGGCTTTTTAAGGCATTCTTTCTTTTCATTGGTGCTTTGGGCCTCTTTTGCCATTTGAATTAGTCTATTTTTAAGGTGTTATTTTCTTCAATGTATTTTTGGGTCTCCTTTAGCAGGCTATTGAGGTGCTTTTCATGATTTTCCTGCATCATTTTCATTTCTCTTCCTAATTTTTCCTCCACTTCTCTTACTTGATTTTCAAAATCCTTCTTGAGCTCCTCCATGGCCTGTAACCAATTAATATTTTTCTTGGAGGCTTTTGATGCAGGAGTTTTGACCTCACTGTCTCCTCCCACTCCATGCCTTGATCCTTTTTGTCCCCCAAAAAGGATTCTATCATCTGTTTGTGCTTCCTGTCCTTGCTCATATTGCCAGCTAGTTACTTGACCCTTGAGCTCTTTGTCATTGTAGAAGTCTGCTTCCAGAATGGACAGAGCTTTGTCCCAAATTGCTGGGGGTTTTGCTGCTCCTGGAGCTATTAGATGGGCACCCTCTCTACAGCTCCCACAAGCTCTGGCTCACTGGTCACATAATGCAGGACCACCACTCAAGACCGTGGTCCAGATCCAAGCAGGTTAAAGCAGAGTGATTACCTTCTGAATGGTTGCTTGGCCCCCTACAATCTGGAGGCCAGGAGCTCCTGAGGCAGCCATGCAACACAGTCATCTCACCTCCACTGCTTCTTGCTCTGGGGGCAGCAGCTGGACCATGCTCTTCAGCCCCCCTATTCCAACAAAGTTCCACACTGACCTTTTACTTTGTCTTTGGAATTTATGCGTTGAGAAGTCTGGAAGCTACCACAGCTACTGGTTATCCACTCTCCTGAAATCTGCTCTGTACGCTGCTAAGGGCCTCCCCGGAGTTGGAACCATGTAGCTCCTGCAGGACTGAGTTTGACTCCCAGTGTGGTGCGATAGACCTTTCCTGTTTGCCTGCCGGCTGTCTTGAGTGGAAGATTTGTTTCTCTATCACTTTGTGGACTCTATAGCATTAAAATTTGTTTAGAGTCATTTTTTATAGGTATTGGAATTGTTTGGAGCCAGATCCCATGCCAAGTTTGTGCTTCTACTCCACTATCTTGGCTCTGCCTCTTCTTGGATACTTAATGTTGACTGAGAAGATCATGATACAATGTGACCTAGAGGTAGAGAACCTTTGTACTTTGTGTCCCTTAAGGAGGCTTGCTCCTTAAGGATAATTGAGATAAGGATTTACTGAATGATATCTTTTTGCTTAAAACTATGTGGTCACTTTGGTGAAAACTATGTGGCCACTTTAGTGATAAGTTATCATGTTATAACATTGTGAATGCTGTACGTTGGTTTCTGTCAATGTTTTGTTTTAATTATTACTGAATAAATAGAGAGTTTACTATACTATGTAATCAGAACTTTGAAGCTATTCACAACAGTAATCCTCTAGAAAGCAGCTCGTGCCTGGCTTTACATTTATGGCAATGAGGATAGGATAACATAATGAACTACTAAAATCTCAAGATCTTCTTCAAAGGAAATACCGTCTACCTACACTGTCCTATTTGTACTTACAAGGCTTTTGAAGGCAAATGTAAGACTGTACATTTATTTAAATTCAGTAAATATGTATTAAGCATCTACTAGTGACCAGGTGCTTTGCTAAGCATTAATGATTTAAAAACAATAGTAATAATAATGGTTCCTGTCCTCAGGGAGCTGATTTTCTGCTATAGGGACATAACTCATGTGCAGATAAATAATCACAAAGTAATTTCAGGATAGAAATTTCAGCTGGGCAAATTAGGAAAGGCAAGATATAAGAAGCAATATACAGAAGCTAGGGATTGTATTGGATGAAGACAAAAATAGTACATTCTAGAAATGAGGAAGAACCTATACTAAGACACAGAACTGAGACATGGAAGGTAGAATTCAAGGAGCAGCTAGCAAATAGGCTTTTGGCTAGATGTAGACTGCTTGAAATGAACCGTACAATAGTAAATCTAGAGTACCATGTTTTATTCATTTCCCCTTTGATCTGCTAAAATAAATGAGAACCCTTGGGTGACATATGCAAACCAACTTGCTACCTTATATGTCTACTTATCTCTTATTACATGTCATCTTATTAGACTCAGCCTAATAGTCTTGCCTATCTAAAACTTACTGGATCCAATGATATCATCCAATATGTTAGTTATCCATCTCACCTTTGTGTTATCAGAAATCTGATAAGGATGACATCTATGTTTATGTGCAAGTAATTGATAAAACTTGTAAAAAGAGCAAGACTATTTATATAAGAACAAATTCCTCCCCCAATTCCCAGCCTCTCCAATAGAGGCCCCTTTCAAAATTGACTTTGAAACATCATTGTCTACATCTTGGGTCTAGACATTCAATAAGTCCTGAATTCACCTTATTAACCATTGTTTTGCCCACATCTCTCTGTCTTTTCCACGAGAATTGCATTAGAGAATTTACCAAATGCTATGCTAAAATCACATAAACTAAACATGAACATTTCCTTGAGTAACCTGCAAAAAGTGATATGTGATTTTTCTGGAATGATCTATTCCCTTTTTATTTAATTTTTTTTGAAAGGAAGAATATAAAACTATTCATTGACCACTGTTTACCAGTATTAATAATAAAGTAAACAATATACATTTGTATAACTATTCAATGACAATTTTTGTTTTTGTTTTTTCCTGACTCCTGTGGAGCCATGTGACCCAAATATTCAAAAGGCTGGTTCCTACATGATGAAACAATGGATTGGGATAAAGAAGGAAAAACATGCACATCAGGATTATAGAAGACTACATAACATGGGTATGTTTGCTTCCTTATTTATGACCATAGTTAGGAAAATGCAATCCCACCCACTACCCCCCCACAAAAATACCTGCCCTTTGGGCAGAATATTTATTTTCCAACAGATGGGGATGTTACTACATGATTAAGAGACAACCTTTTGATAAGCAAAATAGGATGAGACACTGCTATTTTTTGAAGTAGGAAGTCCAAGTCTTCTCCTTGAAAACCAAGACCAAAATAGTTCTATTTTAACAAATGTTCACACAGGTTCTGGCATCATTTACCCAGGTAGATTTCTAACATGGGATTGAGCAATATCAATGATCAAGATGTCACATGGGGAGGCTACAAATAAGTATGGCCACCCTTCTACAAGTCCCAGCAGACAGGGCTCTTGTCCAGCCAGATTTGATCAACAAAGCTTTTGGGAAAGGATCCCTTTTGGATAAATTTGGAGTTATCAAATCCTTTGTGTATTTGGGGCCACATTTGCATTCACAGGGAAGATGCCACCATGACCTTAACTGGGCTCAGACATTGAGCACCACAGTGAACACTCCAGCAAGGTTGCAAAGTTCCTTCAAAATTATTCTGTTCTTTCCAAAAACAATTTGTCTTTAGAAAAGTGAAGATAGCATGTTTTCTGTCAGTCAAGAGGAAGAGACTCTTAGGCTCCCCAGAACTGAGTAATAATAGAAAATGACTGCCAGAAGAAACAATGGACTTACCTCTAGGCATAAAATGTAGCTTTTGTTAAGTTGGGTTTCAAGTGAATGTCAAATTTCTACATTTCATTTCTTTTTTTTTTTTTTAAAGCAATTGGGGTTAAGTAACTTGCTCAAGGTTACACGGCTAGTCATTTGATTTATGCGTGGGTGCTCATTTTCTGAGGCCGGATCTGATCTCGGGTCATCCAAACTCCGAGGCCGGCGCTCTTACTCACTGCGCCACCTAGCCGCCCCTTTAGGGCAATTGGGGTTAAGTAACTTGCCCAAGGTTACACGGCTAGGTTTTTTTTTGTTTGTGCGGATTAAGTGTCGGAGGCCGGCTCCGAACTCAGGTCCTTCTGATTCCAGGGCCGGCGCTCTATTCACTGCGCCACCTAGCCGCCCCCATTTCATTTCTTAAGATTCAAAATAGTAACTACAGCAGATATTTTATCAGTATTTATATAAGCTTTTTTTTCTCTACTACAGAGGAAATTGATAATTCCATAGTATCAAATGTTCTGTTCTCTGGTAAATGTTAAATAAATGCATAAAGCTTGTATTTACTTGTTCAGAGTTACCAGGTCTGTTGAGGCAAATTAAAGACAAGCCCAAAAGAAAAAGAAAAAAACAAACCAAAACAAAAACCTATTTTAAAACCTACCCAACTCAATTCTTATTAGATGTAGATGGTGCTTACACTGCTAACAAATCAAAGAATGGAATCAAGATTCAGATTTCTCTGGGTGGCCATGCTTATTTGTAGCCTCCCCATGTGACATCTTGATCATTGATATTGCTCAATCCCATGTATGTATTGTATACATACAAATGTACATATGTGTGTATATGTGTATTATAAATGTATTACTATATGTATTTTTTATATAGTAATGCAAACAATTATCCAAGTATCATGTTTCATATTCAGGACAAGAGTGCCAGGTCAATCGCTCCTCATAAAAGGTGATAACTACCTGAGGATGTTTCATATTTGTTTCTTTGTTCAGCACCAAGTTGGCCTCATAAGTACCATTGTATGTCATGAGAAAGATCATCTCTCTACTGCTCTTGGTAGCACCAATGAATCAGTCTGGATCAAGGCCCCTTGGAAAGCCTTGCAGCATATCAGCAGACTAGCATTTTTTTTCTTTGACTTGTTATCATCTGGCTTGCTGTCAGATAAAGACTTTCTCTTGGCTCCACTTTTTCTTTACCAGTATTCTGAAAATTCAGAAATGCTTCAATAACTCTGGACAATTTAAGTTTTCCTCAGGTTCCCATCTGTTGTCAGCATCTGTAAATCATTTCTGTTTTAAGAAAGACTCCACTTTTCCATTCACTCACTTGCCAATCCAACAGTTTCTCCATCACAAACTCCTCAGGCTCTGTCTGCTTCTTCCGCTTTCTTACTATTGTCATTCTGTTTCTTTCCCATATTTTGCAATGTAGTTATATTAGAGACCATTTTTTTGCAGACTTGAAGAGCTTTTACTAGAAAAATGCATGACAGTTAAAAGGAAGTTTACATGACAGAAAAAAAAACTAGCTGAACACAAGTTCAAAAATATGGAAAGCTTCATAAATTTGTGTGTCATGCTTATACAGGGACCATACTAATCTTCTCTGCATCATTGCAATTATAGTCCATGTGCTGATGAATTGAGCACTGGAATTACCTACTCTTGATGAACTCTTAGAATTCTTCATAATCACTGCTTCCTTTTCTGGACACTTATTAGCCATTCTTTCAATAACACATTCCAAAATTTTGCCAGGCATCAAGTCCAAGCTTATTGGCCCATGTTTTATGAACTCCATTCTCTTCCTTTTATGAAAATGATATTTTTCTGCAGTTCTATGGCATGTTCTTCATGATATTTCAAAAATAATTGACAATGGCTCAGCATTCACATATCACTATTCAAGAACATAACTCATCTGGACCAAGGAATTTAA